>VZTG01005929.1:86654-230050 GCA_013397845.1 Melanocharis versteri
TTAGAATGTAAAACACTTTTAGAGAAACTAAAAACAAACAAATCTCTCAAATTCCCTACTTTTTTGCATTACAATGACTTGTAGCAGACATTCAAAAAAGCTGCTGGCTGGCTGCTTTTCTCCTCTAAGCATTCTTTTAATGCTGATGGTTAAATAAATACATTGTTGCAAAGCATGAACTAGTGATTTTTTAAAATTATTATTGTTAAGAAGAGGAAGTTGGATTAGAAAAAGTCATTGCTCTGAGAAGTAGTACCTCCAAAATAATCTTTCAATGAAAACAAAAAAACCCAAAGCAACAAAAGAAAACCAAACAATACAAAACCAGAAAGAGTCTTAATTAGCAGGGCTAGCTGACATGTTGTTCTTTAAAAGTTAAAGATGTACATCAGTTGGAAATAAGATATCAAGTATCAGTAGGGAGAGCAGCAGGAAGCTTTTTCCACTGGATGAAAGAGACAAAAAGAAGAAAAACAAGTCTCAGTTGCAGGAACAGCTGACTAAGCTCCTGACATACTCGAAACACAGCCAATTGTAACAAATACCAGGGAAAATAGTATCTTCTAAACGAAAATTCTCTTCACTTAGAAACTTAAAATCTAGATAAAAATATAACTACCAGAATTTAATTGAAGCAATAGATACATGGATCACAAAGAAACAAAATGCTGCAGCTGCAATTGCTTGCACAAGATTTTCTCTGTACTCTGGGTGGATCTCAGCCTGCAAGGATTGTGGGCAGGGAGGCCCAGCTGACATAGAAATGCAAAATTCCAGTGAGTGAGACAGAATCAGAGGCATGGCTCCACAGATCTGGTGCTTTGGGAGGGAGGGGAAGGGGGAAGCCAGAATGAATATTCTCTGCTTTTCACATGTTAAAAGCTTGGTGGATTCAAAAAAACACAAACCTTACTTATATGTCACATCTTCAAGTGCAAAGACTGCAGAGTTGGATCTGCAACACAATCCAAAATATTTTAAGGGAAGAGGAGAAAGAAACAGAATCTAGGAAAGCTGGTAAAGATTATGTGTTTGCTTACACTGCAGTGAGACTTCTAGTTCTCTTTCAAGATGTTTTGATAAAACTAGAACTCTCAATTTCACTTGCACTGGGAACTCCTAGTAATACACGATATTCTTGTAGCAACTCTTGATACCTTTCTCTTTGATAACCCTCCTGATTGCTTAATGCTGGTTGTCCAAGCTACAGGAGCCAGGGAAGCAATTCTCCTCCCCTCCAGTCCTCTGTGCTTGCCGTGGCTGTCGAATTCTATAACCCTATGGAAGGGAAGAGAGAGAATTGGGCGAAGTTTGGCCCTTTACCTTTGGTATAGTTGCTATAATTTTGTTATATTTTATTTATGTTCTATCATAATATTGTTTTACTTTTCTAAGAGGAATACATAACCTTATTATCCTTAAACCTGAAATGCAATTTAACTAATGTTCCAGATCTCCCTTAAGAAAAATATAAATTAAGTTGACTAATTCAGTAATTTTCTATGCTTAGCGACAGTTGCAAACAGACAAGTCTGTAAAAGATATTTACAGCCTATGATTAAGTATCAGGCTGTTCTGAGCTGTTCTTCTCTTGTGCCCACAATACTTCTTTTGCCAGCCCCCTGAGAATCAACGCCTTGGGAGTAAATAAAATCTCTAAGGCGAATAGTGCAATAATCCTGAAAACAATAATAATAATCTGTAGGGCTTTCAAAAGCAGCCTGAGATGATGACCCACAGATTGTAGGCTCCACCTGTTCAGTAATTACCAATTATAGGATTTAAAACTATCTTTGGTATTTAATGACCTAGTGAAATTCTATAGTTGCTCCTTCTTGAATCATTAATGGAGGGCAGACACAAATTCTGGTCACATTAACCTTAATTCTGTAGGAAATGGGCTATGAACAAGGTTGGAAGTAAGACCTAGAGAAAAGGTGCACACAGGGGCACCAAAAGAGCATCCAGCTTGGGTCTACTGGACACACGGGCCTCAGCACACAAGCTGGAATGCTTATGAAAAGGATGTTGTGTTGCCCCAGAGTCCTCCTGGTCATCTGTCAATTTAATGTAAAGGAACTCGCCATAAGCAGAAGAAGGTAGTGCGATTTTTGCATGATTTCTGGTTTTTTTAGTCCTTGACTACTTGAAACTACCAAGACAGTTGCTGGGAATGGTGTTTTTGTGAGGAAGACACAAATTAGTAATTTCTTCCCTCCTTAACACAAAATTGCAACAATTTCCTGCTCTTTCACTTCTGTCTCTCATCTCCCTTCCTTGACACCCTTCTTTGCCTTTCACAGAATCACAAAATGGTTGGGGTTGGAAGGCACCTCTGGAGATCCTCTGGTCCAAACTCTCTACTCACCTGGAGCAGGTTGTACAGGATCAAGTCCAGGTGAGTTTTGAATATCTCCAGATAAGGACACCCCAAGGCCTATCTGGGCAGCCTGTCCAAGTGCCCTGTCACCCTCAAAGTAAAGTTTTCCCTTTAATTCAGATGGGTTTTCCTGTGTTTGTTTGTGCCCATTGCCCCTTTTCCTGTCACAGAGCACCAGCACTGCCCTTAGGAAGCATTTTTAAGGTCCCCTCTCAGTCATCTCTTCTCCAGGCTAAACAGACCCAGCTCTCCCAGCCTTTCTTTATAACTCCAGACCCCTAATAGTCTCCACGGCCCTCCACTGGACTGTGTCAAGCATTTTCTAGCCTTTATTGTCCTTAGGAGCCCAGAACTGGTCACAGAGGTGGCCTCACTAAGGCTGAATAAAAGAGGAGGATAAAAGCCCCCTTGACCTGCTGGCAATGCTCTTCTCAATGCACCCTAGAATGCCACTGGCCTTCTTGGCCACAGGGACACAGTGCTGGCTCATGGACAGCCTTTTGTCCACTAGGACTCCCCAGTCCTTCTCTGCAGAGCTGCTTTCCAGCAGGTCATCCCCAGCCTGTGCTGGTACTGGGGCTCTTCCTCCCCACGTGCAAGGCCGGTATTTCCACTGTGTAACTTTGCTGAGTTCCTCTGTGCTCAGCTGTCCAGCCTGTCCAGGTTTTACTGAATGGCAGATCAGCCTTCTGGTGGATCAGCCATTCCTTCCAGGTTTGTGTCACCAACAAACCTGCTGGTGGTCACCCAGGTCACTGATGAGTAAGCTGAACAAGACTGACCCTGGGGGACACCACAGCTACAGGCTTCCAACTAGACTCTGATCACAACCCTCTGAGATCTGCCATTCAGCCAGTTCTTAATCCATGAGGTTTCTCTCTTCTTTCTCATTGATTCAGGTTGAATGTAAAGTGGCAATCATTTATATGTGATAACCATGCTCTCAGTCCCTCAAGATAATTCCCTACACAATTTTTAATTGTTTTAATTTAGTTCAGCCATCTCTTCCCTGCCCCCCTTTATACAGTAAAATTGATTAGAGATTTCAGTGCAGAATACAGAATGACATTCTGATAGTAACTTAGAAAGGGGAAAAAGTATTCTGGGCTTCTTTTACAGCTTGCATGACATTTAAATGCATATTTGATATTGTCTTTTTCACAGGCTGTGTTTCAAATTGCTGATGTTTATAACTTTCGCTTGTAGGAGGATGTTAGACTAGTCAATAAAATGTTAGAAAAGCATAAATTTCTAGAAGGTACAAAAGCCATTCAACTCCTCCTTCTGTACTGCTGCAGGTGAATTTATTCTTGAATGCAAGAGATCTTAAATCTGCTGAAGTAAACTCTTTTTGGGTACTTACACAATATGTGTACTTGAGAAAAACACCGGGATACGGTAAATCATTGGACACATGTAGAGTTCAAGTTTAGTCAAGGATCAGTCAACTTGTAACTACTCTTCAAATACAGCTTTGTCTATTAAAATGAATACAGGCACTGGCCTTAATTATGATTTTGTTCTGCTTTGTTTAATCTCTATTTTTGTACAGGTATTTTTTGAGTAGTGTAACTAATATGAAGATTTTTTCTTCTTTCTTTTAACTCAGTGGCTATATTGTTTTATAAATAGACTTAAACAAACATACAGCATGGAGAAAACGGAGAAACTGCAGAATTCCTTGCTAAGCTGCTCATTTTGATTTAGCACGTGCTTAAGTGTAAGCATGTCTTTGGTCCTACCAACTTAGGCAAGTTTTATCAGAGGAACTCAGCAAAGTTGTCTCTTCCTGGTGTTGAGATTAACTAACAGGCCTGATTGAGGGGTTTGTTTAGTTTGCTAAGGTATCCAGCAGGAAGTGTAACTGGGTAACTATTCACATACGGTTCATGGACTCAGAGCCAGGGACAGCACAGAGGAAAGGCTCCTCAGCATTCATCTGGAGAGGCCTTGGAGGTATCCAAGCCCATTGACACAGATGTCTAGACTTCCACTAGTAACTTCTGAGGTTTTCATGTGAAACCTTGAACAGCTGAAGGAGCTGGAAACTTCCTACCTGTTTCCCATGTAATCACATCGGCACCACACCACTCCCATGTTGGAAAAAGGACTTAGATAGTCAGGAACTAGGTTATCATGTGGAATGTGTTAAATGAGTGTCAGTAATTGGGAGCCTACTAGAAAATTAATCTGTAAAACTGCAGTGAGCATTGAGGCTTTTTTCTCTGTCTCATATAGCTTTCAAAATATACTTGGATAAGCTATACCCTATTATTGTGTCAAGCAACTTGCACAAGAGAGGAGTTTTTACTATTTCAACAGCATACCAAGCCATATCCATCTTCATGAAATTTCTGAACTGTCAAGATTTTTTATAAAATAGACTATTTCAAGCTCATCTTCCCTGAGATTAAAACAAAATCTGTTTACAGAATACGGTAACATGACAGAATGATCAACTTTGTGTGTCAAGAGTTGTTGCTAGGATGCTGTTGGATGCTAGGCCACTAGGCACTTCAAAAATCAATATAATAAATAAATAAATATGTAAGAGCTGACACAGTTTTATGCCATGTGTACAGAGACATGCTTCATCTTGACACAAATAATACAAGGGATAATGAACAGAAATTATATGCCTGAATGCACTGAAGAAATCCTGTGATCAAAGGACAGGACTGGAAGTCAAAAAATTATGTCCAAGCCCACTGTCTGGTCTAATGGCAGATTTAACCTTCTGATGACTCAGTTTTTTTATTTGCGAGATTAGGACAATATAAAGCATTTTGAAATACTACTATGGGAAATGTTATTAAAATTAATTATGGCTAGAAGGGATCCTATTTCTAGTTACATTTATGCAATGAGTCCTTCTGAAGCAATTACTGAATTACTGGCTTTAGGAAGCAGCCAGATGAACTGCACCTGGGAAGTTAAAACTGGTTCTGATCCTGATGTTGCTCTTTATGCCTTTTCTTTTTTTTTTTTTTTAAGAGCTTGTAAAGCATCCAGCACCGACATAAGGGCAAGGTGAAAAGCGTAGGAATAAATTAAATGGCACAACCTGGTTCCTAATTAGCAGAAAAGGAAAAGAGCATGGCAGAACAAGGAAGATAAACAGGTCAGACAGGCTGCCTAGTACTGAGCACTGGCCTGGGAGAGAAGCAAAATATCCTGTTTTCTTCAGTTCCTTGTTGTGAACATCTCTGACCAGCCTTGGAATGCGTTTAGTTTGGTGTGGTGTACCTGCAAATGTATCAAGCATTAAGAGAAAACACATTTTTGAGGTTTGATTTGGACACAGCAAATATTTGTGGGAAACAAAAGGTAAAAAGGGAAGAAAATTGGGTGAGTAGCTAACTGTAACTTTTATTGATTAAAATAACAGGAATTAAGAAAACCAGGAATTGTTATAATTTTTTAAAATAAAAACCCAGGAATAAAGAATTCCCAATGCACCATGAGGACAAGCCAAAAGGATGTGTCTATACCATGGCCAGATAGATGAGGGTGCTACTGCCTAAGTGTTCAAGGTTCTTTCACCTACTTTGTAAATATTTAGTATACGGAAGTTAAGTTCTCATCATTCCCAAACAATCTAAGCCCCATGACTGGTCCAACTTCCCCCCTTTATGTTAAAAATACACTCACAAACAACTTACAGAAATCTAATCAGACTTGGGTAAGTTCACAAGGCTTCTCAGCGTTAATAACTGAAACCTTCGGGTTGATGTATTTATTATTCTCAGCATTAGCAAGATTGAATCTCTGTTTAGCTAGTTCTTGTTAAAATTAACACTTGGAAGCTGGAGCATTAAACCTTTGAGATTTTACTTCAACAAAATATCACTTGGCCTTAATCTGTAAGTAAATCTTAGTTTATCATCTACCAAACTGCCTAAGCAGAAGCAGATGTTACCATGAATCACATGCTTGATCTAGTAGAGTGATATCATGCCTCTATGGTAATACTGACTTATAGGGCTAAATAGTGTATGAAGGTGAATGTGTTTAAAGAAATCTATTTTTCAAATCATTTACATTTTAAAACATCCTTACTTTCAAAGAAGAAAAAGTGAATGGGCTAATGGAAGAAATGGGTGAAGTTTTATGGCATTTGAAATTTGATTCAGATCCCGATATTCTTTCCCTTTTAATGCTTGATAGAAAAAATCCTGTTAATGTAGAATAACATACTTACACTAATAACACCAACTCATAAACATTAAATTTTAATTTAAAATGCAGCAGAAAGGAAATTTATTTATTGAGCTCTCACAGACAGGTTCCTGGCTCTGAAGATTTTAAATATTTGGTCTGAATCAAAATTTAGATGGAAAATAATACTAAGGTTAAAGATCCCCTGACGTCGGTCTGTTTTAGAGTAACAGCTCTTCAGTGGAGAGCTCGACCATTACTCTGTTTACGTAGTTCTTGTGTCTTCATCTAGCTCAATTCAGTTGTTTTTATAGAAAACTTATTGTTCAGTGTTTCCTATGTGGGAAGATCACAGAATGTTAAAGGGGGCAGGTACTCGTAGGACTATTAGGGGGAGCATCAAAATATCTCTAAAAGATGGGATTTTTTTTTCTCCTGGTCGGTACAAGCTGTGGTATAGTCTGGGCTCTTTTTTTTTTTTTTTTTTCTTCTTTTTTTTTTCCGAAGATACCTTCAAGGCAACAAGATTTCCAGCATAAAATGAGGGGAAATAATGAAAGAATGTAACTACTCAGTAGAAGGAGTGGATCAAGGCGCTGAGCAGGTGCGCGCCCTGCAGGGGCACGGCAAACAAAAGGGGAGAGGCGGTGAGGGGTTCCGAAAGCCGGGACGTAAACTAAAGACAAAAAATCAATCGCAGTAGATGACTCCAAGCCCGATTAGGATCAGCCGCTCGCCTGGTAACCTGGCGAGTGCCCCGCATTCCTTTACGCCCGCTCTCCCGCACCAGTGCCGGACATATTTGGTTAATCCGCTCCCTGGCCGCTCCACGGCCGCGGGGTCCAGCGGCGGGCAGGGTGATGCCGAGGGGGACAGCGGAGCACTGAAGGGATATGGGCGGATGCAGGAGGGGACACGCAGGTGAGGGGAACGGGCGGGGGGGCGGAGGGCAGGGCCCTGCCCGGCTCCACCCGCTCTCCCAGGCTGCTCCGCGTTGCAGCCGGGGGAGGTGGAGCCGCTTTATTGGGAGCTGAAGTGGAAATTTCCCTCTCAGTTGCCGGCTCCACCGCGGAGGAGACAGCAGCCGGAGTCGCCCGCCCTCGTCGCCCCGCGTCCTGCCCGCTGTCATGTCCAACTACATCCACGTCCCGCCCGGCTCGCCGGAGGTGCCCAAACTGGACATCCCCGTCAGCGNGAGGGAAGGAAGAGGTGTTCCTGAGCGTCACCCTCGCCGTGTCTCTGCTGGGTGGGGCGTGTTATAAACCGGAGGCAGAGCAGGGGACAGGCCGCCGGAGGAGGGCACACCGCTGCCGAGGTCGCGGCTGCCGTTTTGGGGCGCTCCCACGGGCAGTGGAGTCCTTGTCGGGTGCTTCCTGTAATCAAAAATGTAATAAATGTCTGCCTTGTATTCGCAGCCGGGCTGGGGTTTAGGCTGGCGGTATCGGTACATACCAGCCCCGCTAACGCCCTTGCTCGCTGCTCCTGGCAGAAGTAGCGCTGCTCTCTCTGGTGTTCTCTAGGTGAGCAGTCATTCCTATTTATGACGAGTCATCTGCTGGAGGATTGGCTGCTTTTGTGCTTCTAGAATATACTTAACATGGCCCCCTGGACTTAAAAAATCTTTGGCCAATTTGCCTGGCTAAAATAGCAGTTCAGCATGTGGTTAGTTGAGCATTTTGTTATATGCTCAGCTGTGTTATTCAGCAGTTGTTATTACGTGGAGGTGTCTTATTTCAATGAAGTTCCTCTTCAGAGAGCTGCTGAACTAATTTGTTTAGGAAAGCTGAGCACATTGAGGTAATGGCACATAATTTGACAGAAGTTTTCTGAAGTGTCTTGAAGGGAAAATGAAACTTGACACATGGCAGTCCAGTTAGCATTAAAATAAATCTAATGAGCTTTTTCTAAATAATCTGTTTGAGGCAATGGCCATAAGTTATGCACAGTCCCAACATCTCGAGGTGCAGTGAAAATAGCTTTACAACATGTAATGCTAAACAAGGTTGTTACAGTTCATAGAATATCTTGAGTTGGAAGGGGTCCATAAGCATAATCCAACTGCCTGCTCCTTGCAGGGCTACATAAAGTTATACATGGTTTTATTTTTTTGATTCTCCGATGAGTGCATTTCTCAGCAGAATATTTGTCTTTCTTTCATTCAGGATTGTTGAAAAATGAAACCAAAACANTGCGCCGGCTGCGCCCGCACTGGAGACCCGAGGAGGTGACGCTGCAGGTACGGCGGGGTCAGCGCCCCGGTTCGCGCGGGGGATGCGGCAGCTCGGGCGCGGGGAGGGAGGGGGAAAAACAGGCAAGGAAGGGGGGAGGGCGGGCGGCCATTGTGCGGGGGAGCTGCCGCCTTGTTTCCTCCCCCTCCCTCCTTCCCNCTTCTAGAATATACTTAACATGGCCCCCTGGACTTAAAAAATCTTTGGCCAATTTGCCTGGCTAAAATAGCAGTTCAGCATGTGGTTAGTTGAGCATTTTGTTATATGCTCAGCTGTGTTATTCAGCAGTTGTTATTACGTGGAGGTGTCTTATTTCAATGAAGTTCCTCTTCAGAGAGCTGCTGAACTAATTTGTTTAGGAAAGCTGAGCACATTGAGGTAATGGCACATAATTTGACAGAAGTTTTCTGAAGTGTCTTGAAGGGAAAATGAAACTTGACACATGGCAGTCCAGTTAGCATTAAAATAAATCTAATGAGCTTTTTCTAAATAATCTGTTTGAGGCAATGGCCATAAGTTATGCACAGTCCCAACATCTCGAGGTGCAGTGAAAATAGCTTTACAACATGTAATGCTAAACAAGGTTGTTACAGTTCATAGAATATCTTGAGTTGGAAGGGGTCCATAAGCATAATCCAACTGCCTGCTCCTTGCAGGGCTACATAAAGTTATACATGGTTTTATTTTTTTGATTCTCCGATGAGTGCATTTCTCAGCAGAATATTTGTCTTTCTTTCATTCAGGATTGTTGAAAAATGAAACCAAAACATTATCCTGTTAAGGAGGCATGACTCTATCCTTTGGATAAAGTTCTAATAGGTTTAAGAAAAAAAAAAATGTTGCTTCCTTCTGCCGCTCCCTTTGCAAGAAATAATTAACAGAATAAAGAACACTGGTACCATTGGTGTGGAGCAGGGACTCTTTTGACTGGTCATGCAGAAGTGAAGTAGGAGATTACTGTCTGTGGTTAGAGGTTTCTGTCTAAAAAATGTCTTGAGTTTAGCTTTAACCAAGTTACTTTAGGAACACAACTTTTCAGCTTGGTGTTTTCCTTTTGAACAGTGGAAGAACATTCTATTCACAAAGCCCTCCAATGGCCTTTTATTTTTAATTCTTTAGCCTGTATTTAAGTTGCTGTGAGTGTGTAACGAGCAGGAATGCTGTGATTTGAAACAGGTTCTAGCAGCAGTGATGGCAATACAACCAGTTACAGATTTGTGTTGTACGTGCATCAAATACAGAAAGGTGTTGAAATGAAAGGTGGCTCTTTTTGTGAAGATGATGGAGTGAACAGAAGGATGCCCTGGAGTCTCTGCTTTAGACGGACATGTGTTTAGGAGGGAGAGGAGGATGGGACTCCTGTATTGCATGGAAAATATGTCTGACTAATCTGAAACAGTAAAGTGGACAAAGAACAGTGATAAGTTTAATGAACTACTGCTTCCTCTGGTGAACTCTGCTGTTAGCTACCTTTGCTCTTGGTAATTCTTGGGTTAGAACAAGTAGTAAGAAGTTGAAGAGTCCAGAGTTGGATTTGAAAAAGTTAATTAACTTCTCTTGCAAAAATTTACTGTTGTGCACTAATTTGTTTAGTCAGCTAAACAATTTTGAAACTGTAGTTAGAATTATGTTAATGCTTAATCCTCACTTTCCCTAAGATTTATAAGTACCAAAAATCGGGAATATATTTTAACGTTTAAATTTTTTTTACAGCATAGCATAAAACGCAAATGTAGGATGCAAAATGAAAATAAAAATCTTCAGTGCTTAAATTTTATTGTGTTATCAGAAAGTCTTTAACATGTAATGCATTACCCATTATTTTTTGAGATGGAAGCAGCTATACTGTAATGTATCTCCTTTACATCAAGTTATATGTGAATTTTATCCCTACAGGGCAGTACAAATGTTCAAGTTATTCTACATTGCTAGAGAGAAACTGAATTTTTCTGTCTAAACACTCATCTTCATGTAGGTACATTATGTAGGTGTTAACTGAAAATGTCCTAGGAACTGTTTAGAATTGGGTGCTTCATTTTCTAACTCCTGAATTTTTGACGTTTGCTTTCTCTGCTTTTTGCAGTAGTCACTTTTGATTCTGGAAAGGCTGTTTTTCAGTAATAGGAATGTTGAGTTGTTCAGGTTGGAAGGAAACTTTGGAGGCCTCTCTCCCAACTTTTTGCTGATAAACTCACTGCTTGCTAAATTCAGAAATTGGCTGTAGTGAACATGAGAAACAGGTTTTTAAAATTTCATTTAAAAATGCTCTTCTAACTCAAAACAAGGCTTCTGTGTTTTGTAAGCAGCTTGAATTTTTGCCAGTGGACATTGCTATTTTTATATTCTGCACAATTCTTAATGAAATACAAAAACTTAATTGTTTTATCTCTTTACTCTTTTAAAGAGGTCGTATTTCCCTTCCTAATGTAAAATACACTCACGGATTGGGTTTTGTTGCCCATCTTAAGGATTCTTTATCGTCTCTCTTTTATGGAGATTCAAGGAAGATCAGTGTTTGCTTACAGTATGGGAAAATTAGTTACCACTTCAGTAGCGTTGATTCAGAATTCTGTTATCCCATAACTGTCTACCTCTTGTCAGTCTAGTGGCAAATAAGTATTCAGTAGGAAAATACACAATTTCTTCTCTGCAGTGTAATATTGTAGCTCAGGAAAAACCATCAGTATTTCTTACCATTCTGAAGTAATATTTAATATTGAGAATAAAGGCTTAATACTAATAGTGTTAATTTATACCATTATTTGGGTAGACCAGAATGATATATATGGGAAAAAATTTGCTGAAGAATCATTCAAAAATCTAAAATCATGAAAATGTTAGGATGGCAAACAGTGCTCCTGTCCTGGATGAAACCTGAGGAGAGGTGGAAAGAATCTGTTTTGCAAAGGAGATCAAATTTTTCATGACGACACCCCATAACCCCCACCCGCAAATCCTGCAAGCAACTGTCATCTCCAGATAAGTTGGACTAGTTTGCTTTTCTAATTCTCTGAAGTATCTGAAATAAGTTGGCCTTGCTTGTTTTCTGGTACTGTGTCTTTTTTTTCCTGAGATTTACATGTCTTTGCACTTACCAACACTTTGCATGATTTTACTGCTGCAACAATTTATAATGTGCAAAGATTTGTTCCTGCAGCTATGAAATGCGAACATGGGATGGACCCATGCTTATAAGAAATTATGCTTTCACCAATGAAACAGCCACCCACCTATTTTTATGTTTACCAGATCAGCTTTTGTCCTTGTTTCTTTGCTTTTTCATCCTGATTTGCACTCAGTAGCTTTTCTTGAGGCAGTATTTTCTGGCTGCTGATCTAATTTATTTGCTTGTGTTGATCTTGATATTCTTTTTATAACAAACTGTAATTTGGTTCAGAGTTCTGAACTTGTTTGAGTATTTTGTAGTTTATTTCAACAGACACAGCGTAGGCTTAAAAGCTTTGAAATGATTGAAAATGTTAGTTTCTGGGAAACAAAGTAAACTAACTTTATTTTGTATCACAGTGCTGTTACATTTTTCAAGTGAGATTTTTTTTGCTCTGGTAGTTTTGGCACATCACCCACTTCAGCAATTGGGAAAGCAGTTGCCATGTAAAGAGGAAAGACTGAATTCACAGAGAAGTGCTGATACCTCCAAATGGAGAGGTGATAAGTGAGGAAAAGAATAAGAAAAGTTAGAGTTGCAGAATGGGCTGCATTACTGATGTGTTGTGGAAAAACTGTAATTTGAGGTGTGCCTTGAACACAATGTCACATTAAGTGGGAACTGCCAGCAGCATTGGATGTCCTTGGAGGCTGGGTTGGTTTCTCCAGTCTTTTTAAGCTTCTGATGAAGCTTGATAATCTCAATCTCCTGTTTTTAAAGGTTTTTGTGGTGTCTGTGTGGGGCAGAAACTGTTAGTGGCATTTTATGTAAGTGATATGCCATATGTGCCTGATGTAATTCAGCTGTGCATGATAGAGGTGTGTTTATTGATGACTGGGGCTCTAATTATAGAAAATCAATATTTGTTTAGGCACAGCTTGGATGAGTCCATGTAAAGGCATATAACTTATGCTACAGGCTTGGAACATCGGAAAGGAAGAATCCAAGACAGTTTCGTTCCTGTTCCTCTGCCCTTCTCCCCCGCCTCCCAGTCATTTCGTGTCAAAATCTTCCAGAGGGAGAACAGCAAATTAATTCTTTGAGTTAGAATAATGTCTTAAGCTCCTTTCCTATTAGCTTTTTTATTATTTTTTTTAATCTGTAGCTGTTTTAATCAGTATTACAAAATTTGTGAATTCATCACTTTAAAAGCATTAACTAGTTACCTGCTGTTGACTGTTTTCAGATAGAAGAATATTCTTCAGAAACAAGGTGAAAAATAAGTAACTCTTTTCCTCTTTTCCTCTTTTCCTCTTTTCCTCTTTTCCTCTTTTCCTCTTTTCCTCTTTTCCTCTTTTCCTCTTTTCCTCTTTTCCTCTTTTCCTCTTTTCCTCTTTTCCTCTTTTCCTCTTTTCCTCTTTTCCTCTTTTCCTCTTTTCCTCTTTTCCTCTTTTCCTCTTTTCCTCTTTTCCTCTTTTCCTCTTTTCCTCTTTTCCTCTTTTCCTCTTTTCCTCTTTTCCTCTTTTCCTCTTTTCCTCTTTTCCTCTTTTCCTCTTTTCCTCTTTTCCTCTTTTCCTCTTTTCCTCTTTTCCTCTTTTCCTCTTTTCCTCTTTTCCTCTTTTCCTCTTTTCCTCTTTTCCTCTTTTCCTCTTTTCCTCTTTTCCTCTTTTCCTCTTTTCCTCTTTTCCTCTTTTCCTCTTTTCCTCTTTTCCTCTTTTCCTCTTTTCCTCTTTTCCTCTTTTCCTCTTTTCCTCTTTTCCTCTTTTCCTCTTTTCCTCTTTTCCTCTTTTCCTCTTTTCCTCTTTTCCTCTTTTCCTCTTTTCCTCTTTTCCTCTTTTCCTCTTTTCCTCTTTTCCTCTTTTCCTCTTTTCCTCTTTTCCTCTTTTCCTCTTTTCCTCTTTTCCTCTTTTCCTCTTTTCCTCTTTTCCTCTTTTCCTCTTTTCCTCTTTTATTAAAAAAAAAAGGCTTTCACATCTTGTCAAGCATTTCAATCAGAACCAGTCCTCAACCAAAAAATGCCCAAAACAAAACCCCCACACACACCTTAAAGCTGAAGTGTTGATGGTTTGGTAGCCCAAAAAAAGCATGTGAAAGTGACAGCACTACCTGTGCTCTAAGCATTGCTTTCTCCATGCTGCTGTCATGCAGAGCACACCAAGAGTTCAGCAGAAACTGCTAGTTCAGCCTCTGGCCAAACTTAGCAGAGAATAGTGCTGCAAACTTGCTTGCTTCCTGCTTGTCTTGGTATTTTTAACACCAAATGATCTTGCTCCTGATCATCTGACCACTTAAATTATGCAGACAGTGACTTTCACCTGCTGAGTGTAATGAACTAGAGGATATGGCTCCAGAGCCTGGAGACCTTTGAATGAGGTTTCTTGTAAACCCTGCTGAGCATATGAGAATTTACCCAAGGCATTTTCCAGTGGTTGTACTTTGTCCTTCTTCTATGAACAGCTACAGAAAGAGAGCTGCAATAGCTACAGAGAGAGAAATAACTAGCCTTGTTTCCAGAAATTAAGTTCTTCATCTGTATACCTATGGATGTGCCTGTGTAGACTATACTTTTCCAGAAGTGAGATCAACTTAGATTTACAATACAAACTTGAAGTGTTGTGAGCATTAAGGAAGCATGTTATTAAAGTCTGTTCTTTCTGGAGATCTCAAAGTCAGTCTGGGATTCAGCAGCAGAATCTGGGGAATTCCTACTTATTTATGCTGCAACTTCACATCACTGTTCTGTTTTTATGGCACTGCAGTACTGTTGCCTGTGTTCTCCGCCTGTGGATGTAATAACTCAGTCTAGAAGGGAAAAATCAGCTCTTCTGAGTCATAAGTACTTTCTACTTTGCCCCATGACACTTATTTCTGTCTATTCGTTCTTGTTACGTGCGATTGCAATTTTCTTCTCATTCTTCGGAATACTTGGAACAATGGGATTAGATAGAAGCTTTTCATGAAACACCTGCTTATTAGATGGGAACATAGGCATCACATGCCCTTTCCAGGAATCTAGTAACAGTGCTTTTAGGGTAAACTGTCTTAAAGATGTTTCATGTCTTGGTTGAATTTGCTCTTCCTGGGCTCCCTTGGCCTGTCTTGGTTGTACCATGTGCTGCTCTCTGACACTTGAGTAACTTAAACTTATTTGTAGCTTTCTCACCTTTAGTCTGCATTTCAGTAAACAGTTTCTTTTTTTCTAGAAAGCCTTGAATTCAAGCTGGAATTGTGGGCAGTATAAATGTCATTTCCAGAAATGTTTCTGAATTTAGTTTTACCTTTGTATCAACTAATCTGAAAGTATGTATTAAACTGTGATAAGCACATATCACAATAATTAACTTTTTGTTGATTACAGGAGTGTAAGAATCTTGCCGCTGGAGGTTTTTTCTATGTTGCATTGTGTTCTTAACCTCGCTTGTCTCTATTTTTTTTATTAATTCCCAGAATTTTCTACTTTCATTGCATTCTGTAGATTCTTCCATTTCCTTCCACATGGCCTTGATAGTTTACTGATTATCTTACCCACGTCATCGGAGTCTGTTCTCTGCTTTTGATGCTCAACTGATGCTTTTGCTATAGAACTCCTGTTTTGCTCTGCTTCATTTCAGGTTATGTTTTGGGCAAGGCCTTCTGAGCTGATTCTTTAAATGCTAGAGCAAAGGCATTCTGAATAAAAGAATAAAGTGACTATTATGTTCTTTTACTGGTGGTAGTAAACACTAGATGTTTTCTTATGATGGAATATGGAAATTGTCTACTTTGAATAATGTTATTAGAGAAGTAAGTGAACCCTTCTGCCTTTTTAAGAAGCAAGAGCTAAAATGCTTCGGGGTGTAAATAATTATTTGTAGCAGCATGTTACAAATAGATGCTAATAAGCAGAGTTCCTAAATTAACAGTTGAGGGAGTCCAATTTCCTTGTTGCAGACTTCTTTTTATTAGTGCTAATGAGACTTGTTTTAAGGGGATAATAGACCTGTGACAGGTGTACCTTGCCCAACAGTTTCTGTTCAATGGCGTAACAAATTCTTGCTGTTTCTCTGCATCAGCGCTATTATCTGGTTGTTTGTTGTTTTTTTTTTTTTGTTTTTTTTTTGTAGTATCACTATTTCTGATAACCTTAGAGCTGTGTCTTTTTCATAATACATTTTTTTTCTTTAAACTACATTTTGGAAGTTTTTATCTGAGTATGGCAGACTTTTTAACTTGAACAGCTCAACATGAATCACTTCTGCAAAGTGCTCTTCATACTTTTTTAACATATTCTGGGTTTATGTTAAAAGGTATAAGAATCAGTACTTGTATGTTGATTTGCCATCTTTAAGTGCTTGTGTCCTGTTCTTGGCTCCCCAGTGGAAGGAAGACACATGCTCATTGGAGAAAGTCCAGCAAAAGTTCATGAAGGTTACATAGGGACCTGGAGAATCTTTCATATGAATAGAGACTGGGTCTATTTGGCCTGGAAAAACGGAGACCTGCAGGGATCTTAGATGTATAAATACCTGGTGGGGGGGAATTGAAGAGGCATCCAGACTCCTGTCAGTGCCCAGTGATAGGCAAGGCAATGGGCACAAAACAAAATGTGTGAAGTTTCATCTCAACAAAAGAAAACACTTTCTTACCATGAGGGTGGTCAAACACTGGAACATGCTGCCAGACAGGTTATAAACTCTCCAGAATTCCTGGAGATTTCCCTGGGCACAGTCCTGGGCAGCTGGCTCTAGTTGGCCCTGCTTGAGCAGGGACATTTAACTAGATGATCACAGGAGGTCCCTTCCTCATCTGAACAGTTCTGTGACCATACACTTATGACTGCGAAGGTTATGAATGGATACATTTATAGTATAAAGTATAAAGGGTGTACTTTGTGACTTACAAGCATTTTGAAATGCATTTAAGTTCTGCCTGTTCAAATAACTGAAACAGTGCTCAAGCCGGGTATCTGTGGTGCGAAATTGAACAGTTTTCTTATTTGCAGTGCTTAACATTGTAACAGTTACTATGAAGACTGTTTAAGAGTCTTCCTTATTCATCTTGAGTTAATAAAATAATAGCTAATAATAGGATGTGCCCATAAATTGTAAGGTCTTAATTTTGAATCAGTCAAAGAGGCTTTGTAAGCAGCTTTGTTTGAATTTATGGTTATCCTGTCTAGATGAAAGTTATATAATTTTCTATACCTGCTTCTGCAAGATTGGGCATTCACAACTGTTCAAGAAAATAGAGTTCCTTTGTATCTTCTGCATCTTTCCTCAGGAGCTTGAACTATTTCTTCTAATTTGTGATGACAACTAAAACTTCCCCATTTCTTTTCTGCATTTATTGATGAATCTGTTGACGTCATCAAATTAGGGGTGTTGGGGAAAGCGGGGCATACGAGCTAAAGCACATCTACTGTAAAAGTCTCATCTTTTCCTAAACAGGGAGACTTGACCCAACTTCAGAATTTTCTTTTATTTTATTAATTAAAAAAATTTGCTCCTAATTCTCAGTTTCTCTAAACCCCTGAGATTTGGAAATAATCTGTCACTTGTGTTTGAGTGATACTACTTTTCAAAATGAAGGCTATATCTTGAAGGGGGTTCGGGAATAGAGGTCAAACTTGCTGAATTGTGTTTTAAAAAAAAACCCTAAACACCTCCTATCCCCCAATCCATAACAAAACCCCACCCAAACTGTCCAAGGTTGTAAAGAATTATGATGCCTGTAGATATGTTGCCTGTTGTTGGCATGTGTTTTTAGCAAAAGTACTTTTTCATTAAATATTATGGCTCAGTATAAGGTCTGACACACAACAGATCACTGCATTTGTCAGTGTTTTTGTTCTGGGCCTGACTTAGGGCTTGAGGCAGAAGTCATATCAGAGGGTGCATGAGTGGACATGAGTAAATAAGGAATTCAAACTGTTGTCATTGAACACTTAGTATTCTGATCCTGATAAATAGGTTTCTTTTCTTTTTCAGCTGACTTTCTGACCTCATTGCTATTAAGAATTAAAAAATGTTTATGTTATCCAACTTGAAGCTACTTTTTGCTGCTTGCTTGTTTTACTGTGAGGATGTTTTGTGGGAGGGTGTATTCTTTTTGAATTAAGAGTTAGGGTTTTGAGGGCACAAAGTAGAAGAAGAGACGTGACTGTAAATACTAAAAAGAAAAATTATATTCAAGTATTTTCTTCATGATATTCCTTTGTCTTAAAGATTTCTTTTCTTAATGCTCAATCTAGTAAACATTTGCATTTTGGGAGCTAAAGGATAACCCAGCATTCTCTTCCTGCATGTTGAAGATGCAGAGTTGAGTTGCTTATGCATTATTTTTGCTTTTCAGCTATTCACCGATGGAATCACCAATAAATTAATTGGCTGCTACGTGGGTGACATAACGGATGATGTCGTTCTAGTTCGGATCTATGGGAACAAGACCGAGCTCCTGGTGGATCGGGATGAGGAGGTGAAGAGTTTCCGTGTGTTGCAGGCCCATGGCTGTGCACCTCAGCTCTACTGTACCTTTAACAATGGCCTGTGCTATGAGTTCATGCAGGGAGAAGCCCTGGATCCAGAGCATGTGTGCAATCCAGATATTTTCAGGTAAGTTTTAAAAATTTTTTTAATGTCATCATTTCATTGTGCATTTACGAAGTTCTGCCTGGCCTAAAGGACTTTGAGCAGAGTTTGAGCAGGTAGAAAATAAGTATTTCTATAAGCCTATGCTAAGCTGATGTTCACGCTGTCTTAGTTATGGTATTTCAATGCTGAACAAATGATCCTTGCTGCCTCTGCAGAAGGCTGTACTCATTAAAGGTCTGTTTATTGTATTTAACACTTGCACATCACCATTACAGAGGTCATTGAATATGGTGGAGTTGTAGGAGGTTGGACTTGGTTAAAGTAATTCCAACTATTTCCAAGATATTCCTTTTGTGAATAGATACCAGAAAGTTCCATTGAGAAATGATTTTTTTAAACTGTTAGCAGTGAACAGAAAGTGCTGATGTCTTAAGATTTTAGTTTTTTCATGTGTGTGCTGAAATGTATTTGCTTAAAAGTAGCATCTAATTTAAATCAATACTTCGAAAGGTAAGCAAGAGTAGACTGTAAATGCAGGTGAAGTTTGTGTGCTGTAACTGAACTCCAATCCTTCCTGCTTCCCTTCCCACAGGTAATGATCTTAATGACCTTTTGAGTCTTGAAAGGTGCTACCCTATGGCTGTGCTACTCTTGTCTAAACCCTCTTTGAATTCCTGAACTGCATTTTTTAGAATTTTTCAGTTAAATATAACATTAATTTAATTTTAATTTTTTTTAGGCTCATTGCTAGACAGCTTGCTAAAATCCATACTATTCATGCACACAATGGATGGATCCCTAAATCCAATTTGTGGCTGAAAATGGGGAAATACTTCTCTCTCATACCCACAGAATTTGCAGATGAGGAAGTAAATAAAAGGTGGGTATTTCATCCTGTTCTTTCCAGACTTCACATTCCTTCTGCTGGAATTTGTGTTTGTACAATACCATCAAACTTTGTATCACTCAAGAAGCAGACTCCAGCTTAAAAATATTCTTCATGTGACTTTGAAATCATGGATGCCTGTTGCATCGGCTGAACCAGCAGCTGTTGAGGCTGCTGGGCCTAAAAGCCCAGGTACAGACAGGGCCCGCTGGTGGACAGGCTCCAAAGTGTAGACTCCCCCTTATCTCAGTGAGAAGGGCCTCCTCCAGTGGTCTTGTGACCCTATGGAGATTCAGTCTGTGTGACTGGCCAGCAGCCAGACACTCCTTGTATCCCTTAAGAGGATGTAATCCAGCCCCCACTCTGCCCCCTCCTTATTCCCATTGGTTGTTCTTGTATACCCTGCCTCCCTCCTGTACCCCTTTGTAAGTGTATTCCGAAGGGAAGTGCCTCCCTTGTCATCTTGGACAGCATCGAGGTAAAATAAACTTTGGTGCTCCATGCGGGGGCCATCTCTTACTCATTTGCTTCTAGTGTTGCCTGAGCTGGCTAGCTCAGTGTGAGCGTGGCTGCGTGTTTCCATCACATGGGTGAGAGAGCTGCTGCGAGGTGCCAAGAAGCACTGCCAGAGGTTCCCTAGCTAAAGGTTCCCCTTGGAACAAGCAGCAGTTTCTCCATCGACACCCACACGGCGATNCAGACAGGGCCCGCTGGTGGACAGGCTCCAAAGTGTAGACTCCCCCTTATCTCAGTGAGAAGGGCCTCCTCCATTGGTCTTGTGACCCTATGGAGATTTAGTCTGTCTGATTGGCCAGCAGCCAGACGGCCCTTGTGTCCCTTAAGAGGATGTAATCCAGCCCCCACTCTGCCCCCTCCTTATTCCCATTGGTTGTTCTTGTATACCCCGCTTCCCTCCTGTACCCCTTTGTAAGTGTATTCCGAAGGGAAGTGCCTCCCTTGTCATCTTGGACAGCATTGAGGTAAAATAAACTTTGGTGCTCCATGCGGGGGCCATCTCTTACTCATTTGCTTCTAGTGTTGCCTGAGCTGGCTAGCTCAGTGTGAGCGTGGCTGCGTGTTTCCATCACATGGGTGAGAGAGCTGCTGCGAGGTGCCAAGAAGCACTGCCAGAGGTTCCCTAGCTAAAGGTTCCCCTTGGAACAAGCAGCAGTTTCTCCATCGACACCCACACGGCGATAAGTGCCCTTCTTGCTGCATTGTAATTAAAGAATGCTCTTGCAAAGTGGTTTTTCTTTTACAACATCAAATTCTTAAGAAAACTGAGAAAACATGAGTAGGTAACTGAAAATATAGAGGATAAAATGGCTATTTAAGTGTATACTGTGACTAGACTAAAAATTAATGTTAATTTCCTCAGTATAGATACATGTAGTACCTAATACTATTGTGTATTCTTCTTGGAGGAAGTAATGTAATATGAACAAAAAGTGAATGAAATGCATGTAATAATTCTCTTAATCTTTGCACTTTAAAATGTGCAGGAGTGTATTAGTGTTCTCCTGATATTTGGGCTACTGTTGTGTTTACAGCACAGATAATCTTCAGAAAATTGTTTTCTGGGGAGGACAGAGAAAAATGGTTTTCATAATTTGACTGCTGTTGTGCCTTGGGAAAGAATGCCCTGATTTGGGAGAGGGTCTGTTGAACTACTTGCAGGAAGAATGTAGAGAAAAATACTTCATTACAAATGCTTGATATGGAACACAGAGTACTAAATGTTAACTCTGTTTCCTTACACCTGAAAAGGTTTTTAAGTGACATTCCAAGTCCTCAAGTTCTTCAGGAAGAGATGGGCTGGATGAAGGAAAGACTGTCAAATTTAGGATCACCGGTGGTGCTCTGTCACAACGACCTGTTGTGTAAGAATATTATTTACAACAAGAAAAGAGGTAGGTGTTGAACTAAACAGTGAGTAGTAAGTGGCTTTATCTGTGCTGTAGTTGTATGTGCTGCAGTGGTGTTGTTTTACTCACTTGTTGAGGTGAACTCAGTTTGAGCTTTTAAGACCCAGTGTAGTGGTAGTGATACCTGTGCAAATACTAAGTTGCTTAATTAGCTAATTCTCATCTGTATGCTACTGTATTGAGGAAGAAAATAATTGTTCCTTGCTTTTCTTTAATAAACTCATGAATTTGTTAATCCTGTATGCCTGAGCTTCAAAGTATGTAACTGGATGTTAATCCTATTCTGGTTGTATAAAGCTTTTAGGAAGAAAAGAAAATAATGCAAGTATAGAAAATAACATGAAAATTGTCTCCTGTAATGTGTTATGTTCTGGTTTGTGATTGTGGGGAATACCCTTTCATAATGAAGTATCTTAGTGATATTAACTACTACATTCAGTAGCTCAGTTTGTTTTCTGCATGAGGTACACAGACATCTTAAAAGATTTCTTTTGTAAATACGTGTTTTGTTTAAGCAGTTGTTGGCAGCACACATCTTGGCAAGAACGAATTACTTTTTTGTTTCTATTACAATACATTTAGCTTGTAGTTCATAGTATTAAGATCTGTTAAAGTTTCCATATAAACCCACAGCTTATCGATTTTAGTGGTTCAGGGTTCAGTTAATAAATGAATCAATCAGGTATTAAAACAAGCAAGGCAAACTTGACGCTAAAATGGCCATTGTGCAGTAAAAATACACAATTTTCCTCCCATTTTAAATACCTGAGCACAGCTATATGTGACTAATCAGGTTACAAGGTTTTCTTTTGGAAGAAGTATGACGCATTCCTTCTAGTAGCTGCATATTTTTGTGCCAGTTGGGTAAGATTGTTGGTATGTAAGCCTAAAATGAGTGAAGTAAATAACTGAATGGGACTGAAGCCATCATTTAATGGTCTTTAATCTATTGAAGTTATGTGCCTTAACTATGAAAGAAAAAAAAATAACAAAACCAAGCTGGAGCTGGTCTTAGTATGCGAATTGGCTGTATGTGATAAGACATTTCTGCATCCTATGTGAATTCTTCTTCATTTCTACATCACCATGTGAATTGAGCAAATAAACTCTTTTGGTGATTTATATACAAGGTTCCTGCTGAGTAATACGACCTTCAAAGGGAATTGCTAGTACTTTTAGTTATATATATCTATATGTGTGTATGCACCCTAACAATGCTATTAACATAAATTTTAAATTCTATGAATTCAGTACCAAGCTTGAGTGGTTTTACTGAGTTTCAATGATGGGCTATAGTTCTGCTTAAAAAGAGAAAAGGAGGAAAGCATGAAAGGTGTACGTAAGACCAGACTTGTGGTTTTACACACTTGGAGTTGTGATACTGTAGTACCAAAAATAAATCTCTTTTTACCATGTGGGTTTTTTTAGTGCTGAAATTACCTTGAATTTTAGCATTCTAGGGCAGACTCACTGAGGTAAAAGTAATTTTTATAGGCACTTTTCATAGTAGAACCATGCAACAAAAAGACAAAAATCTGAGAAATTCCTTTAAAAGCTTCACTATCATGGTCAATAGGCTTGAAGCTCCTAATTGGAAAACAAATGCTGTGTGCTTTTTCTTTTCATAAAAAGAATTGAGGAAAAAACAATGCCAGTAGTGCATCACTTGTGAGCAATCCTACAATAACAAGTATGTGAGTGTTTAGAGTTTGGGAACAGGGTGGGGAGGAGGGAGATGTGTAAAGTACTTAGGCTTCAAGCAAGCTGTAAACAGCTAGGGGAAACACTTGGAAATATGAAGGAAATGTACTATTAAACTTATGTTTGAATATTGTACATGTACTGTGTTGTAAAACTTGTGCAATCTAAGTACAGCAGGGGCCATTTTCATAGTAACCGAACCTCAATGCCATCTGTAGAAAGGATGATTGTCATCTGAAAGCTGGTTTTTATAGCACACTTTTTACAGAGCATGAACAGGAAGCTCAGCTTTAACTGTAAAGAAGCATGTATAACTGGAATTGTGTTTAGCAGAGCAAAAGCTTTTCTTGGTGTAAAAATAATTTTGCAGGAGCACAAAATAGAATCTTTTTGAAGATGAGCTTCACTAGGAATGGCATCAAATTGTCTGAAGGTAGTTAACAGCTTTGGTGAATGCAATACTCTGACTAAATTCACTCTTCCATCTAGAAAGGATTCTGTGTATCTGAAAGACCTCGGTGACCCTAAACTGAAAACAAGAGAGAATTGATTTTCTAGATTAACTACCTTATTTTTTCTTTACTCCTCAGTAAAATTTTTGCAAAACTGTTAGTGTTGTATGGCTTTTCAGAAGCTGGCACAAATAAAACCTAATTTATTTGTTTTACAGTAAAACTGTATTTGTAATTTTGTTTTTGAATGCTTAATTTGCACATTTACTACTTGGGGGGGATGTGTAGGTGTATGTTTAAGCTACAGACTATCAGGACATATTAGGACTTGTGTCCAATGCAGTATGAATAATTATGGCTTGTTCCTGAGCTTTGCCTTAGATTTGTCCTCTGCATTAAATTCACATTAAGCTTTCAGACTTGAAAGAAAAATCATAGTCATGCCACATACTGCTTTTAAGAAAAATAAGTCTCCTGTCCTTAGCTTTTTTTTATGAGACTGGAAGGGGATGTTGAGCATTACTTCGTTTAATGGAGTTTCACTCATCTGATTTGAATTTGTTCCTGTTTTGGCTGAGAGAACTCTGCCTCTTGCTGTTTTGTTAATGTCCATTCTCAGTCACTCAGGATATGAAAATCTGCAAGTGTGACTTTACATAACTTATAATTATCACTGTCATCTACCCTTTGAAGGGTATAGTTTGGCACTTCACATTGCTTCATTGCTTTTTATTGCGGTTTTGACATCAAGAATACTCAAAATATGCTTGAAGCTTGGTACTGCTTATTTATAGAATTTGTGTTCTGATGATCCTAAATTTGTTTGGTTTTTGTTTTTTTTCCCAGTGTGACCTCAGAATTTCCAGAAACTCCTGATGTTTTAAGAGTATTCAAATACTTGCTGTTCAACAGGATCAAGTATCAGAATTCTTATTTCTGTTTCTGTGTGCTCTTTTTGAATATATGAAAATCAGTTGGCAGGGAGTTGTGTGTAGGTAGATGGATAGTTTTGTTCTGTTTATTCCCTCTGCCTACCCAATGTTTTCTATGATCTTTGGTAGGAGTCTGTGGGTGCTCAGTGCTTCTGAAGACAGGTATGTTTAAGGCTTCTGGTTTTGATCTAAAAACCTGTTTTGTTTTGCAGAGCTCTTTTGGGTATTTATAGCTAAAATTATATTTTGGGTGGGTGACCTGTTTGTGAATTTTCAAGTATGTTCCTAGCACAGATCCTTGTCTTTGAAGGTGTTTTCTAGGGGCTCAGTGGCTCGCCTGATGAGCAGGATGGGACAGAACTCAGGATACATCATTCAGCTGTGGTAACTACAGCCCAGACTTGGACAGGGGACGTACTTTCCCTATTAAACCATTGAAAAGGAAAGGCAACTAGAAAGACAGGTGTCCTCACCCTCCTACCTGTCAGAACCCTGAGGAGATCTAGCAGATGCTTTGTTGATTACTCCTCAATCTATTTAAAAGTGGATTTCTGGGAAATGGAACACAACATGAATTCGATTCTGTATCTTTCTGTGGTTTTTGTGGGGTATGTTGCATGTTGTCTGCCCTAGGAAATGCCTGGAAAAAAGAAATGTGTTTCAACTTGAAATATTCCACACTCTTGACATGTCTATTCCTGTCAATAGCAGTAGCTTCTCTAGAGAGATGGCAGAGCTTGTTTTTAAATTGTTTCTCTTTTCAATGTAGCACAAATATGCTTAGACCAGTGTCTCTTATTGGTCTGCCTGCTCCCAGGAATATTGATGAGGTGTACAATTTGTGGATACCTTTTAGAAACCTTGAAACAACAGCTACCTGCTAAGCCAGAAATGTAAGCCATAGCTTTTAGAAGTGGCTTTCTCATATGAACTGCAGTAAATCCTAAAAGTAACTTCTAAAACAATGATTTTTTAAACAATTACTGCAAACTTTCTTCTGCTTTTTCTAAAGCAGGGTAGATGTATGTATGTGTACATATAAGTACATATATGTTGCACATTTTTGAAGGAGTACACGTCAAAATTCTTGCTTTTTCAGTTCCACAGAAAGAGCCGTGCATCTTTATTTTGAGCCTTGGTGAAAAAATTATCTTAAAGGTTGAGTTTCACAGTAGTATGAGTCTGAAATGGATCAATATAAATGCAAGGCTTTTTCGCTTTGAACTTTTGTATTATCAAACGGGAGCTTACCAAGTTTTCTCCATCTGCTACCCAAAGGCTGGGTATGTCCTTGTTCCTGCTTTGTAAGGACAGTGCCTAGAAACAGCCTCACGCATATCTTGTTGGCTTCAATTTCTGCTTGTATGTAATATTCTTTATATCTGGAAGTAAGTTTTTTAAATGCTAGCTGTAATTAAAAATTCATGATGGCACATAGAGATGTTCTGGGTGAAATCTGCACATGAAAAATTTAAAGTATTTATGTCCATATTTTACTCGCAGACTTCTACCTGCTGTGTTTGGATTTTATGTGCGGAAGGAAGAAAAAGACTTCTCTTAATACAAGCAATATTAAATGTTTGGGTGGCAGAAGGGGTTCAGGAGATCAGTTGTGTAGCAGAATGTTAGCCATGGTTGGGGTTTTAACTGGCTTGTAACTTTAGAGGTGTCTGTTTTGCAAAGCGGCACTGGAGAACCAGTGGGAAGAGCAAGCCTGTGAATCTGTCATTCAGGCAGTGGCACAAGTTCGTTTGTGACAATAAGATCTTGCCTGCAGCTGCTGTAAGATTTGCTGCTTCAAAGCTCTAGAGAACTTCAATTTTTCCACTACCAACAGAATTTCCTGGAAGGAGCTTGCCACTTTGCAGGTCTGTTGGTTTGTTAAAACCTTAAAGATTTAACATCATAACCTTGGTAAGCAAGCCTCTCTTTCAGTGGAGGTAAGGGTGAACTCAGACTTGGAGGATTTGTGGCTACGTGATTGTATTTGTTTGTAGAGTTTAATTTCCGTTTGAAGTGCTTAGACAAAAAGATTTGCCCATCTGGAAAACGTAATTGTGTTAGTAGTTCAAGTATGGCAAAGATGAACTGCATAGAAAAGAACACTTCTAACAAACTTCTTCTGTGCTAACTTGGTCAGGACATTGGTGAAACTGTTTTGTTTGAGATGTAGAATATTCCTGAATCGTAAGGAGGCAGTGTAGTAGGCACTTAAATCCCTTAGTCTAGGAAATACATATATAATATACTTAATTTTAACATAGTTCTTGATTTTCTTTTTAGCCTGGAGTTTTAAGTCTCGTTAAAAGATTTTTCATTATAATAGAATGAACGTTTTTGTTAATATGCAGCTAGTAGTATAAAATAACAAATATAGAGAGGGAGGTGGGTGCAATGGTGAAAATTACTCATTTCAGTATAGCAGTGAGAGATGTAAAGTTTTACTTTTTAATGTTCTAGTGCAAACAGATCTTATGTTAACCCATTGCTTCCTTTTCTGATGTTTTTAGTAATTTTGCTGGTTTCCCTTAAAATACAAGAGCTCTAGTTTTACCTAATCCATCTCTTTTACATTTCGACTGTTTTATGTGCTGTACACATTCTTGAGCAGCTTCAATGCAGTTTCCCCAGCTTTACTGGAGGTAAACATAATTTGGAAACATTAGGGGCTGTGTTTTGCTGCTTTATCGGGCCTTGTTTACACAATGCTACATAGTTGGATAGCTTTGGGGACCTTATGATTGTCTGATGATTTCTTGAGACTAGTTGAATCCAGCTTAAAAAAGCAACAATTAAGAATAATCTTGCTTTGTAAGAGTGGTTGAGGAGCAGGAAGTATCAGCATGCTGCAATGTGTTAGTCCACTGTGGCTGCACGTTTATGTGTGAATAAACCAAGACTGTGTTATTTTTTAAGTCAGGGAGAAATTGACCTGCTATTTCTACATAAAGTTTAAATAAATATGTTGCTGTACCTCTCATTTTGAGAGTAAGGGAGGCCCTCCTGTGGTAGAAGTTAAAATTGAAATTCTCCTGCTCAGGCTTGTAGCAGAGATAATTGTAAGCTCTAAATTTAAGAGCTTTCCTGAATGAATATTTACCCTTAAATATCTCATATCGTAAAG
Organism: Melanocharis versteri; assembly: GCA_013397845.1. Classification (NCBI taxonomy): domain Eukaryota; kingdom Metazoa; phylum Chordata; class Aves; order Passeriformes; family Melanocharitidae; genus Melanocharis; species Melanocharis versteri. Next base: position 114,116 of record VZTG01005929.1, read on the forward strand.
CCTTATCCTGGAATGTCTGAGTGCACACAACTGGGTACAAGATGGGTGTGTGGTTTGTTTTCCCCAAAAAACTTCAAAGGACACCAGTGGATTAAGGCTGTGACTTGATTTGATCTGGACTCTGATGTTGCTGCTGTTGTCTCTCACATAGGTGATGTGCAGTTCATAGACTATGAGTACTCTGGGTACAACTATCTGGCTTATGACATTGGAAATCACTTCAATGAATTTGCAGGTAAGAATTGGGTTTCTGAGGTAAAAGTTGACTGGTTTTATTAAAAACCCCAACAAACTCCTTCCTTGTGCATTCTCTTTGTCTGTATATCTAGTTACATGCTTAGAGCTGTCAGCTCATGGTATCAGAATGTGTTGATGTCTCATTTTGCAGGCCAGTTATGCCCTTCCTTTTCAGGTCTTCTAACCCAGAAAGGGAAACAACATGTCCTAAGTTCTGATAGAATTAGATAAGTACAGAACACACAGCTTTCACGCTGTCCTTCTGTGAAGTGACACAGCAGAGACAGCCCACTGTAGTGAAATACTGTGGATATCATGCTAGAGGTGTATATATTGACAATATTCTGTGATTCCACTGTGCCAAAAGGCAGGATTATATGATCTTTGGTGGTTTTGAATGTGTGCGCTAAGTACTTGGCCTGTCCTAAAATGAGAAGTAAAGGTACTATCTCATAGGAAAAAGGTGGGATTTTAGGAATAAGGTGGTTTTAGATTAATTTATTAACTAGCTCAAATATTTTACAGTGAATGCCCTTTCCACTTACTCCATAAGGGAGAAATGACCTCAAGTATATGCTATATTATTTCAGAGCACGGGCCAGCAGGGAAAACCTGCATAATGATTAGTGCAGATGGAAAGCACACTGTGGTGAAATGAAGAGCTTTAATCTACCAGTTGCTTCACAATGTTTAGATAACTTAAAAAAAAAAAAATCAGTGTGTGCTTGGTAATTTAGGTTGTATAATTGGTAATTTAAACATTTGGAAAGCAGGTTAAATTCTTTTACAAAATTATGTTTGAAAGCTTTTGATCTTTCATCTTATACTTCTGAAATCTAACTACATCAGTAAGAAGAATAAATGCACAAATAAATTTTTTCGCCTATGAATAACAGTTTTGCTTCACTTTTATTCTCTATCTAGCCAGTAAAAATCTGAATTATTTTTTAAGCTAAATTTATGTGGGTCTAAAACACGATCCACTAGGGTGCTAGGGGATTGCAATGTTCATAATATAAGAATTAATGAGAATTCCCAAATTCACTGGGAGTGATAATGGAAGTGAACTGTGATCCAGATTTGGGACTCCTAGCAAACTCCCTATAGCCTGTGGCTAAGCACCTCCAGTATAGGAAGAAAAATAGGATAAAAATGGGTTAAGGGCTCCTAATTCTACCAATGCCCTGTGGAGGAGAGAGGCAGACTCATAATAAGTTTTCGTCAAACATGGGCTTTGTGTTAACTGGATATACATCAGGATTCAGCTTGGGATATTGTGGCATACAAGTCTCTTTTCCTACAAAATATGTAATATATGATCTATTTGTGAAGGTTTTTGTTTCATAATGCAAATACTTTTTCTTCAACTTTTTCTCAAAGCCCAAGGTGTTGAACCCCAACATAGAAGCAGGCTCTATCTGGCTGAAAACATAAATTTGTAATGTGGAACACTCTGATTTGTTTGTAGGAAATTCTTGGCAACATGTAATTCATAAGGTCAGGTCAAAGTAAAAATGTGGATATTTGTCCACATCAATCTGTGCCTGTGTATTGGGGTGGGAAGGGATACAGCAGTGGGCTACTAATGGTAGTACTAAGGGGTTTCTAATGGTCTTTTTATGCAACATAAGGTTCTAATAGTATTCTTTTTCCTAGGAGTAAATGAGGTAGATTACAGCCTTTATCCTAACAGAAAATTACAGGAGCAATGGCTGAGATCTTACCTTGAGGCCTACAAAGAATATAAAGGATTTGGCACAGAAGTCAGTGAAAAAGAAGTTGAAGTGCTGTATGTCCAAGTCAACCAGTTTGCACTGGTAAGTAACAAACACTTGATTAGAATATGTTAAATGATGCAGGGGAACCTGATACTCTTTGAATAAATGTAGTTACTATTTTCTTGAATTTGAGTGTTGTGGCATGTAAAGAAAACTTCCATAAGAAATAAAACTTTGCTGTTCTATGGAAACTTGCTTCTCTGTTGCATATTAAAAATTCTCTGTAGAATATTCTTAGTGGAGGCACTGCACATTCAGAAAACGAGGAGATGAGTTTTGAGTGAGGATTTATGTTGGCTATTTATTGGTCTGGCGAGTTTAAGTTGGCCACAGCTTATGGTGGGTCTTTGTTGAGCTGTTGCTTGTAATGGTAAGAAGAAAGAAGAGCAAGGTAGTGCTTCATGAAGACTTAAAAGCTTTGAAAGCTTTTTTTAAAATAAGAGGACAACATTCTGTTAAACTAGAATATTTTGATTTTATTTATTTTTTTCTTTTGCAGATAAATAGGTCACTCTAGAGTCTCTTGCTGATCTTGTTTTGCCTAGATGATGTGATGGGAAATGTTACAGCAAAAGTGCTTGTATTTTTTTTCTCCTGAAGAATAACATTCCCAGCTATTTGTAGAAGGGATAAGGCTAAAGTAGCCACTTTGGCCTTATTTTAGTCCTCTTTCCTACTAATTCAAGCACATCTCTGTTACTATAATACACTCAGTTTTCTGGCAAAAGCTACTGGTTGCGGTGAGGAAGTATAGTTAACAGGAAGATGATTATTAAACAAGCTTTAAAAATAGGAGTTTGTGTGCTGCTATTCTTTTAAAATATTAGTTGTTACTGTTAAATTCAGCTGTCCCATTCATTTAGGAAAATTAGAGCTGCAATTAAGCAGGCTGGTGGTCTGTTTGAAAATATATAGCACTGTTTTGTCAGTTTTAAACAATGGTCATAGTAATGTTTCAGAGGATAGAGTTGCATTTAGAGAACAGGTCGGGACTTGCCTATAGACCACCCATGATGCACAAACACCATGTGACTCTTGTGTCAGTTCATGTGGGAAGCTTTGTTAAGGGAAAAATTGACATAAAGTTAATGGATGTTGATGTAAAATCATGAACTGCACCTCTCTGGCAAAGTTATCTGAACGAGAGATACAAGATTCATACGGACATAGATTAGTTGCTATTTTGAGGTGTTTTCAGGTGTGTCCATCAATGTCTCCTAAATTCCTGGTCAAGTGTTATATGCAAGCTTCAGGAAGCCATTTAGGTAATTAATATGAGCAGTCATTTACTGAAGTTCAAAGTCTGTCACTTGTTACCTGGGTGTCCAGAAGCGTCTTCCACAAGGACACTGTCAAGCTTATGGCCACTACATGTTCATTTTGAAGTATATTAACAGTCATATCATTAATATAATCTGTACTTTCAATCTGGAAGTGTACAGAGGCCTCCAGACTACTTCTCTGGACTGCTAACAGAAGTAAGTTTGGAACAGATGAGAAATTTGTGTAAATGCTGATGAATTAGAGGTTTTCTTAAAGCACTGCATATCTCTTTGTCCAAGTTAGCAGTGAAAGTGAGTGTAATTATAGAGGTCTAAGGGTGTAATTGAAGATTCAAAAGGAATTTCCTGTTTGCACTAGAGTTCAATACATGTGGAATAATACAAATTTAATTAGCAGCAGTTGAGGTGGTAGTTACATTTCTGTGCATTTTTTTACCATGGTGTGTATAGTCGTACAACAATCTACTTAATAGGTGACAGTTTATAAATGCAATATTGTTTCTCTTGAAAATGACACATGGGGAGTTAGAGTCCAATGGATTTCCTCCTCTACTTGCCAGTAATTTATTCTATAATACTGCTTATAAATCTCTTTGATAAAGAATGATCAAATAACTTTAAAAAAAGATTGGGTTTTGAGTGTTCTCTTATAGATAAAGTTTTGTCTCTGTGAGAAAATGTTTACATGTTAGATTTAAGATAAGGTTAATTTTTTGGTGCTAAATTTTTTTCTTTCAGGCTTCCCACTTCTTTTGGGGATTGTGGGCTCTAATTCAAGCCAAATATTCTACCATTGACTTTGATTTTCTAGGGTAAGTGTGCTTGCTATGTACAATCATGGAATACTAGAGAGTGGAAGGGACTTCTGGGGCCATTTAGTCCAACACCCCAGCTATCAGAAGCTGAGCAACACACATGACCTCTGTGATCATACAATAAAATTTTTAATTTTTAAGGGAAAGCAAGGTAGTAAAAGCTGTCTGTGGCTTTTTTTGCTGAAAGTTGTCTAAATTATGTGCCCCTGGGCTAAAACAGATGGTTTAAAAGGCAAGGAACATAATGTTTTTGGGCATTAAGTGTTTTTTGTTGGAGAGGCAAAGGCATAAAAGCCGAGTTGGTCAGTGAGGTGTGCTGTCTGTCAGATGCAAGACTTACATTTCCAACAGTGAGAATCAAAGATACAGTACAAAAGAGCTTGATTACTTTTTGCATGGAGTGTTGATCCTGGAAGTTGCTTTTCTTGTTTTAAAGAGTCTTTGTACCACCAGTGGATGCTAAGTTCTGTTTCAGATAGATACCTGTGTCTTTGGCCTTTTAAAAAAATGGTCTTTCATGCTAACAAGCAGAGGAATTAATTTCTCCATTGGGGACTGAGTGAGGTGATAAGAGTCATCATTTTACCTCATAGAAAGTCCCACTTTAGAATTTTTTTCTCTGACTAAGCCAGTTTACTGGGTGTAATTACGTCATTTTTGTAAATAAGGCCGATATGGATTCCTAATTATCTCAGGCCGCAGTACCTGGCAGTCACCACTAGATGGAGTGAAAACACCAGTGATAAACCCCAAAAACTCTACAGCTTTGACACATTTGTTTTAATCATCAAGATCAAATTTCTGTGGCATTGTAGTTGTTGAACAGTCCATTAAGAACAATTAAACACTAAACCACTACCTTTGATAATCATGGAGCAGCATCTCTTTTGCAAGCTGGGAATGGGAGGGTGGTGGAGAAGACGTTCTATAATATTGCTCTACTCTTAATTTCTTCCTTTGGCAGCTGCTAAGAGTCAATTTTGGAAACAGGGTGCTGGGTTCAGTGGAATTTTGACTAGACCTACTTAGCATGGCTGTTGTCATGTGAGGAGTTAGCTGTTCCTAACTTGGAATGTCTTTCTCCTTTTGACCAGGTATGCAATTGTTCGGTTTAACCAGTATTTCAAAATGAAACTGGACGTCATGACGTTAACTCTTCCTGAGTAATGAAGAGGACTCCTCTTACCAAGTGGATAGACAACGCCTGAATCTTTTCTGAGAACAGATACTGGAAAAAAAGCTAAACATTTGTCGAAGTGCTGTAATGCTCACTTGGTGGTTCTTGCTTTATAAATAATGCCTCTAGACAGTCCTTCAATGTTAAATTCATTATGAAGAACATACGTACTGCTGTTGATATAAAACGGATTAGAAACTTCCTAAATCTATAAAAAGTTGTAGAAATGGCAATTTAATCCTTCTTTGTAATTTAACATATGTTGTGCGTGAATTATTTATTATAAGTTTAACATGATTCCATTGCTGCTTTCATCAGTTTTTGTTGAAGTTGGGTGCAGACAATGAAGTTGTTCTGAAGGATTCATTTAACAACTTATTTTATTGAAGTTTCATTAACTTAAGCTAAAGAAGACATGTCAGAGACAATTCTTCTTTTAGGGGCCTATGAGCAAAAGGAGTGACAGTAGACCTGTGAGATCTCTAATGTGGTATAGCTGGGGAGAAGGGTTAGGATGATCTTTGTTTTTGCCTTTTTTTTTTTAAAGGAAGCTTTCCATATGGTGGTACTTTTCTTTTGCACAAGAATCAAGCAGCTCGCTGAAATGATAAATAACATTTTGATTTTTTTCGTCTTGATTGAGCTGTAGAAATATTCAAGTTCTGTGACCACAAGATTCTCTGAGGATATTATACCAATCACTGGTGTTAGGTGGACAGCCTGCCATCCCTAACTTCTGTAGGAAAGCTGCTTGTTTATTAAGTGTACTCTTAAAATCAAAAGATCACTATTCCAAATCTCTCTTCCTTTTTGAAACTTGGTTCTAGATTTGAACACTCTTCTGGTGTCTGTATCTGTTGTGCAGAATGGACTGTTGGACTGGAGATAGGAGAGAAGAGATCCTGTTGCACTGGGGAGCAAGACACAGGTTTACAGTTCCTGTATCAATGACAACTTTCTGCTTTGTCATCTTCTAACCTTGGACTCTTAAGTCTTAAATGCCTGGTCCTGTAGTTGTGCAGATTCTGATATGTCTGGTGGTTCTTTTTTTTTTCTGTCAGCAGATTGCTTTTCAAAGCCTCCAGTTTGAAGGACAGTATGGAAAAGTGTATGACTTGAGCAATGAGGCTTTGATCATCACACACACTTTATTTCTTAAAGCTATTATACCAAGAGTAGTCTGGAATACAAAATGTTGACTGGAAAGAAAATGTTTACTTAATGGAACAATGCATAAGTTTGTGTGGAAAAGAGGCTTTAACTCTGAAAGGGAGGGTGGGATTGGGGGGCAGGAATTGGGAAGGAGCCCACAGCAGAAAACTCAAGCCCAGCAATGCAGTTTGGGGCTAGGCAGGCATGAACTTGACTCTGATGATACTCTGAAAAACTTTGCACTTTGGTCACGTAAGTGCCCACATGTACAAAGTCTGTGTATGTGCATGAAGACATGCAAACACAAACTTACCTGAGGAGTAAATATTGTGGGGAGTCGGTTGTACAGACTCCAGCAAAGATACTGATTCAAAATTGCTTTATGGCACATGGCAGTGTGTGTATGTGTGTATAGTATGTACACATGTACATACATATGTGCTTTACAAAAGCTTGGAGTGATTCAGGACACAGAAAACTCATGTGAATGAAAAATCTTCACCATTAAAGACCATTTCCAATGGCATTCTGTTATTTTACAAAAGTACGGTTTAGGATTTGTTTTTCCTCTTGTTTATATTAATCTCTGAATGTTTCCGTTTTTTTTTTATTCAGTCAAAACCTTAAAAATCTTTATACAAATGGGGGAACTGGGATTTTTTTTGTAACTTGAAATGAGGTAATCATTTTTATTAGCTGGAGGCTACTGTACTGGACACACTCTTTAATTTGAAACAAATAGCTAAAATAGACATTTATAATTTACTTTGTAGCAGATATCAAGGATGTTGCTAGAGCTCATGAAGGCACTGAAGACCTTAACCTTCTGTACTTTCTCCCCATGGACCTCATTGGCATTTGGTGAATAATACCCTGCTGTCTTGTATTTCCTTTAAGTTTAGCTAGATGTGCTTGGAACTAAGGTTGCTAAAGATTTTTGGACTCTTTGTTACTCTTTTCTTCCAAGCAGTGGCTTTATTTCTGACAGTGTTGCTTTGTATTTGTGAAATATTTTGAAAGAAGGCTGTGAAGTTCATTTGGTCTTGGGAAATCCAATACTTGACTGATCCTAAATTTCCCAGTGGCTGGCAAAACACATTCCCTTTTCAGGTACCAGTACTACTTAGGTTTGGACTTACTGTAATTTTTGTCGGTAGTATTTTTGTTTGTATAGCTCAAGTAGCAATAACTGCAGGAGTGGAAGTTTGCTTCCACAGAACCAAAGCTTTTCCTGAGTGCAGCTCAATCTCATCCTTGTGGAGTGAATCCCGTAAAAGCACTTTGAAGCAGGTAGCAAATAGTCCAAGCTTTTCCTGAGCCGCTTTGAAGGAGCACAAGGACTGTCACAGGTTACAGTGGTTGACTTTGCAATACTAGTCAAGGCTTTAAGTTTGCAGGTTGGAATTCACTTCAGACGCTTCAACACTGCTCTGCATCAGCTTTCTCTCAAGAGAAGTGCAGATTAATGCATTTGTGATCAGTTCTGAGGAAATACTGTAAAACATCTCCCAAAATGAAATGCCAGTTACCTTGAGCCTTGTTACACATCCGTTTGAGCCAGTAGCACTCGGATATCCTTGTTTCCTGAGGAATATCTACAGATGCATTAGGTTGGAAGTAGTAGTTTGCATTGCCGATAAGGTAGTTTGAAACTGTGAATACAGCACATTCTGAATGTAAGTTAGGTACTAGAGAACATGTACTTGTTTCACTTAATTTATCTCAGTCTCTGTAATAACAACATGAAGATATTTGAAGGAGGACAAGAAAATGACTGAGCTCTAGAAACATCCTGTAGTAGTTTTGACTGTGACTTGCCAAGAAGATACTCTGTTGCCTTTGTTAAGCTAAGGGCATGAATGCCAAAATTAATAATTCTTGCTGTAGTTAAAGCTATATTGTAAATATAAAGAGGATTATTAATCTGGGCATTTTTGCAGAAATAGCATCAAGTCAATAGACCATAGTGGCCTGGTTGCTTTTGTAAAGCAGAATAGTGTGATTTTTTTTTCCTTCTCATTTCTGCAGTCAGATCTGGCTAATCCAGGCCTGATTTCTTAGGTCACCCAAGCACTAAAGATTTCTGAATGGTCACTAGTCTCCTGTCACATAATTTTAAATACCTTCATTGATACTTGTTGATTTGCTTTTTAGAAGGACATACCAAATTTGCATTAATCAGGTCTGACTGTACATGTACATACAACAGTGTAAATAACAGTTTGTAAATTAGTGTGAATTGTACTCTATCTTGCATTTATGGACTTGTGTATTGCATTGTATTCTCTCCTATTTTGTAGAAATTTTGATGTAAAGAAGAAACCTAACTCTGTGTGCAGACTTCTTTTGTTAAATTGATTTATAACGGAGCATAATACTTTCATGTTAAGATATCCATTTATAGCCTTGGACACCCAGTGTCTTTTTTCCCCCATTAGCTTTTTTTGAAATCTTGCTCTTGGGAATGATTCTAGGAATAAAGAGATTAATACAGTACTTAGATTAAGAGAAAATCTGTTCTAATAATAGGGCAAACTGTGTGTCAGAGGTATATGCAGTACTGGTGGGATAGGGAAAGCTGTTGAAATTGTTTATTTAAACTTCCAAAAATTTCCTATACATTCTTGAATGCTGTTGACTTGTAAACTAAGGGTGTTGGATTGAAGCACTCCCGAAGTGTGTGCTCCCATGGGGACACGGATTGAGGTAGCTGTGATAGGAGTCCTTCAACTTAAATGCTTTTGGTGGATATAACCTTCTAATAGGATTAGTTGCTAACTTGTAAATGCTTATACTAAATGCTCAAATCACTCAAATAGTTCTGTCAATTAATTTACCTCAGCACTAGAGCTATTGGTACCCCTTTAGAGTATTTAAAACTTATAGCTGGGATATTTTCTGTGTGTGCGATTCCCTCCCCCTCCTCCTTGTGCCCACAACCCTACTTCTTTTAGCATAAACACGAATATGAAATCTTCCTTTCTACTTGGCTATCACTATTTCCTTTTGGACTAAAATTATGTTCTGCTTTGTCGGTACATGACTTCTCATCAGAATTTTTTTTTGTGTAAACTCCTTTTCTGAAGAGGCCTTTAACCTTGGAAACACAGACAGATAAAGGATAGTTTTTTCGCTGACTGTATTTCATCTCTGTTGCCTTTCATTGTCTGCTATGATCTCCATAGTGTCCTTCAAGCTGTTAGTTTATTGTTCTCACCAGTGTGTTTAATACCTCGGCTGGAAAATTCTGGTTTGCAAATCTTGTTCTCCATCTGACAAATTGATCTTGATGGAGTTTGTACAGCCTTTCAGCCTTACCTGTGGTGACACTTTAAGTTACAAAGGTCCTGAGTTTATCCAAGAAGTACTAGTCAAGAGGAGAGATGGGCTTGGTAAATATATGTAAAAGGAAATCATTCACTTGGAAGCTCAAATTTTTGCTGTAGCAAGGTATTGAATATGCTTGTTTACTCTCATGGTTTAAGGACAAGAGCAAATTATAAAGGGTAAAGTTTGTTTCAGAATAAAGTTCAGATTTTTTTAAAAGCCTTTGGTAGGTAACAAAAGCTTACAAATACTCTTTTGTTACTCGTACCAGAAGAAGTCTTAAAATTGGGTAACTTTCTGATTAAATAAAACTTTGTTCTAAACCGCAGTGGCACTATAATCTCTTGTTTGGGGTAGTCGTTCTTGTAGTTAGCGGAGGAGGTTGACCATGTCTTACGTGTCTGTGTTTTAGGTGGCTGTGTGTTCCTTGTTTTCATGTTTTGTGTTATTTGTTGTGTTCTAAGATTGCTAAACTGCTACAATTGGCAACTATTTACTGTCATCTTCCACACCAAGAAGGTTGTAATCATGGTAGTGGTGCAGAAGGCATTTTTCCAGACCTTGAGGGAAATGCAAGGCTGATACGGAGCAGTCTTGCAGATTTTTCCTCCTTCTTTGTGATAGTGAGTGGCAAACTGATTATTTTCAATAGCTGTGAAAGATAGTAAAAGCGCAGACCTTTGATCTTGTGCAAGGTAGATGTTCTGTTAGCGAAACACAGGATTTTTGGGAAAGGGGCTCTCAACAGTGAGAAATCATACCATTCCAGATGGATTGTGTTGGATTAAACCAGACTTTGTGGCTTAGAGACCTTCAGTGGGAAGGAAAATGTGTGAAGTGTTTGCACAGGCTGGTTGTAAGGAGGTGGTCCATCCAAGTAAAGGGCTGAGACACTGGATAAGGCATTGTTTGATTTTTTTAAGGTTTTTCTTTTTACAGAAAAAAGTTTTTACAGTTGTTCTGATCTGTAGCGATTATGTAATTAGGAAACCAGTCAACATGGGGAGAGAGGGAAGTGACTGTTCAAAAAATAATTTATAAAAAAGGAAGCACCTTTGTAGCTGATTAGTTCGCAATATATTGTGTTTTGGGCTTTTCTGTGTATTCAATAGTGTGGATGGTGCTCTGCACCAAATTCTTCATTAAAGGATTTTATTACTATTGGGAAATGTCAGAAAACTGACTGGGATGGCCCTGAAGACCACTGGGATCTTAGATGGTCAGACTTCACCAGATGACCAAATTTTTGGTTCAAGGTTTCACACACTGTTTCTGCAGCCTTCTAAAGTTGCCGAGCTGCTATCACACTTTCCCTGTGGTGTGGAATTTAATTCATGGACTTCCCAAATAGCTTTGATTTGATGTTTATAGAGAGATGACAGAGGGAAACTTCATGGAAATGAAAAGGTTAGAAAAACAAATTACTTGAAATCTAGCAAGCAAACTTTGACACTAAATGCTGAAATAACTTCAGGTCTTGCACCAGCCTGTTTTTGTGGGATTGCAACTGTGTTTTTCCTCTGTTAAGTGGTTTTGGGTTTTTTCCCCCACATAGAGACCCGTGCAAAATGAAAGAGACCTTGGAAGAGAAATGTGAAAAAATCATATAAAATTGATAAAATACAGCATGAACTGGAGAAAAAGTATATGTTTCTAAGTTTTTGGTAGTAGTGATTCTGAAGTGTTATCAGAAAATAAGTGTCTAGTCTTCAGTGTGTGAAATATTTCTTTTTTTTTTGTAGCAAGTTTCCATTTACTATTTTGTAGTACAGTGTGGTAGTTAATGCTGCTGCTTTGTACACATATGCTTTGAATAGTCTCAGCATGGAGAATGTATCCAATCTTTCTAAGGTGTGACTTCAGGTTAGAGCCGTTGGTTCTAAGCCTCTCCATCCAAAACCCTTTGAACACTTGCAGACACAGGGCCACAGCATATTAGGAATATGTTCCATTTTGTGTCACTTTCTTTGTTACTGCGGATTTTTCAGTGTTCTTTTAAACACGAGTCCACCTGCGTCCTGTGAGTAAAGTAAGCTCAATTTATAAAAGAGCCTTTGTCATCTTCTAGCACTGTCATTGCCCAAAAGAGTCCCCATACCCCTTGTATGTTGTGGTGTTTAGGTGCATTATTTATTCATTGGAGTGAATTGTATTTCTTTTGATCTAAATGTGATTGAAACTATTCTAAGGCCTTCTACCACTGATTAAGTGAAGTAATGTACCTTTCAAAGAGATTTATATTGTGTAAATAATTTCAAACTGCAACAATAAAGTTGGTTTCTAATGGTGCTGTTAGCATATATTGTGATGATTTTGCTTTCTCCAGGTGTGAAAACTCTTGACACAGAATAATTAAATGTTCTTAAAGGGTTTTGACTTGTGTCCAAATGCATACTTCTCTATGGGATTGACAGTGCAACTAAAAATAAATATTTTGAGCCAGAATTTGGCTTGAACAAAGTTAACTGTTAAGAGTTTTGCATATTAAACAGGCTTGGTTATTGTCTGCTGAAATTCAATGTGGGCGACAGGAATTAGATAGAACATGGCTGTCAGTAGGGATCACTGCCATCGAGGAAAAGGAGGAAAGCATGCAAAGTTAGGGCTGCACTGAAGTTTAATTTATGCCCCATAAGGGCTGTTTGAACTCTGGGGGACCATTTTATAGGCTGATCCATGATGCTGAAACTAAGCTCTGCATCCAGTGCCAGTGGCCCAGGGTTGAATACTTGCTTGTGGATCAGCTGGAATGTGTTCAAGGCCAGATTGGATTGGGCTCTGGGCAGCCTGGGATAGTAGAAGGTGTCCCTGCCCATGGCAGGGAGTTGGAACTAGATGATCTTTTAAGATTCCTTCCAACCCAAACCATTCTATGATTTCAATTTAATAGAAAATACTCAGAATATGACTGGGTTTCTGGGGTTACTATCCTTACTGAATTGCTGCTTAGAGCCAAGAGATGGTGTTTCTCTGGCATCCACTGCTCAAATCCTCAAAGTTCCACAGGAGGGTTAAGCTGTGGCTAATCATTGTTCACTGTTGTAGTTGCAGTGGAAAGGAGATCTGTGCTGATGAATTAATCCAAGGTAACCTGGAATCTTTCTTTTCTTCCCTAAGTACAAATCCTTCATTCACAGCTTGGCCAGAAAATTCAGAGTGAACTCTGACTGAGACAGAAGTTGTTTGTGGGAAGTAATGAAGATGTTTTTTGAGGCCACCCCAGAAAATATGGTCCTGAGTAAGTTATTAATTCTTCTTTAGATAAAGAGCAAAGTACAGACATAAAATAGGAGGGAAAACAATGGCATGTGTAGTGGACTCCAATGCCTATCATATTTAAATGTCAGCTATATAAAGTGTACACTTCCAGGAGTCTTCCTGAGTGAATTCCAAATAGCACATTTAACCTTAATAACAATACAAAGCTGATTTGGGTTATTTAGGATGTATATAGGATTATGAGTTAATATATTTAACATGTATACATTGTTAATACATACAATAATTATATCTATATGTTTCCTTCCCATTCCTTGTTAATATTCCCTTATAGCCAATCTGCAGTTTACCCTTATCCCAGTCTCTTGCTGTGCAGTTTAGAATAAAGTTGCTCATCTGTTTTTTAGATTTTTAGGAGTGTGAAAGGATCAATATCTAAACTTGTTTAAGTAATAGTAGTCACTTGAGAGGCCACAGGTGATGTCTGCTTGATCTGGCTGAACAGATGTTCTGCCAATTGATGGGGGCGATTTAAAGAACACAGACACCAATGGACGGAATGGTATTATTTTACTATGAATATAAAGGTAACACAAAAGTAAAATGATACATCCAATAAAACTACGCACTTGGCTTTAGCAACAAGCAAAAATAAGCAAGGTAATGCACCTAATCATTACTATACGAGAGAGGATGGTGATAGAGAAAGATAAATCACCAATCGCCTAAGTACTTAACCGTCATCCAGGGTCTGCAGTTGCTGGAGAGCCCCATTTCACAGTGAGGACTTGGAGAACCCTTTCCAGCAATTAGGAAAATCCTACACAGTGCATCCACCCAGAGGTGAGGTCTCCAAATTCACCTTGGAAGTGGGTCCAGCTTTATAGGCTAAAATCAGCAAGTCGAAGTGACTTGATTATATTTTTAGCACAGAAACTCCGGGATCTGATGGCACACTTCCTGACCAGCCAGGGCTTGGCCAGAGCCCAGGCCTCGGCTGGGAGGGTTTTCCCCTGAAATACCGTACAAACAGGCCTCTATTCATGTCAGTTCGGTAAGTTTCTTAAAATGATACATTTCTTGCAGATAACTGTACAAGGTTATACAGAGCTAGCATAAGCATCCTTGTCGTCTATTTTTAGGTAAATAGTACTGATGGTATTAATCACACAGTACCCAGGATTCATCTTGTAAGTCAGCTGTGGCTGACATGTGCTGTTGAGGCCTCAGCACATCACCAGGGCAAGTTAGAAGCATGGATTTTACTTTTCATCCTTTTCTGTGGATACTTTTTTTCCGTGTGCTCTGGGAAATGAAGCAGTACTTACCCGCAGGTGGCAATGGAGCTGCAGTCTGTGTCCCATTGTTGGAGAAGCTTTTTCAAGACAGCTCCTTTCTGTAGTGCAGCATGTCATCCACTGAGTTCAACAGGAAAAAGGGTATTCTTTTATCTCTCAATGAGTTGCAGCCAAGATCTGTAATTGCCTTGCTCTAAATGTTTCATAACTGTTAGCAAGACTCAAGCCAAGCATTAATGAATTTCGTCAGAACTTCATTTTTAAATGAGCATCATTAATCATTAGTCATGCATGCTACAGCCTACACTTCTCTATAGTGGGGCTTTGCCAGTCCTGTTGCACTATAAAAAACAGCAGCATATCCTCCCAGATTTTATCAGTGAAATAACAAGAAAAGACTGTGGAGAGGGAGACAAAAAAACTTATTTGACCTTTTAGATACTTAAGACACTCTCTGAAAGTTGAGTTGAAGCTTCAGCTTGTGAGCAGCTGCTGCTCCACTTTTCTCTGGGCTGTGGTGACGATGTGAGAGCTCTGAAGTTGCTGTAAGGTGCAGTGTTGATCCAGCCTCTGCACGTGAATTCACTGGGCTCCCTTGGCTCTTGTTACACAATTCAGTGAAGCTTTGAAGATAAAACTTGAAAATAAGTTTGGAAGAATGATGTCTAGAGGTCTACTAGTTAGTCTTTACTCCTTTGGATTGTGTTACAGGTTGTGTTTAAAAGCTACAGAAGGAGCAGTGGGTTCCTGGCTGTCCCAGCACACTTGTCCAGATTTAGCAATTCTGGTAACGAGCAAGTGGCGGTGTTTTATCTGCACCAAACTGTCTTGCAGCTCCTTCATGCTTCTTCTACATAAAGCAGAGCTAACTTAGTTCACTCACCTCTGCAAGTAAAGTTGTCATGCAGGTGCTAGACTGGTAGAGCTATACAGGAAACAAAAGCTTTTTCTTGGTGTGTGTCCTACGGATTCATGATGACTCTCAATTCCTCCCAGGCAGCCAGCGACAGGACAAGAACAGAAGGCCTCAAGATGCACCAGGATGGGTTCAGGTTGGTCATCAGGAAGAATTTCTTCACCAAAAGGGTTGTCAAGCACTGGCATGGGCTGCCAAAGGAAGTGGTGGAGTCATCATCCCTGGAAGTGTTCAAGTAATTACTCTATGTGGCACTTATGTTTTAGTTGAGAAGGTGATGCTCAGTCGAAAGTTGGACTCCATGATCTTGGAGGTCTTTTCCCACCTTAATGGTTCCGTGATTCTAAGTCTGACCCAAAATGTGCAATCTCTCAGTGCAGTTGTTGACTAGAACCAAGATTTCAGAAACAGATTAAACCGAAGAAAACCAATTAAATTGTGTCTAATAATTCTGCACAAGGAAAAATTTTTTTCTGTATCTGATGCACTAGACTAAGGAAATTTTTACTCTCATCTTGACCTATGTGAATGCTAATGTTTGTGGTTAAAACGGAGGAGTTGTCTGAGGTAGTGTTCTGTAGGGGGAAGAGTAAAATCATGGGATCACAGAATCATTAATGTTGGAAAAGACCTCCAAGATCGAGTCCAAGCTTTAACACCACCAACACCAAACACCACCTTGTCAACTAGACCAGAGAGCTGGGTGCCATATCCAGTCATTTCTTAATATATCACTAACAACAACAACAACATTAATAATAATAATAGTATAAAGGGATATTTATATATTGAAATACGGGATCATCATTTGCAGGGTTCAGAAAGAAGAATGTGTCTACCTGATAGGAAGAGGAGCTAGCACCGTGGAGGAGAAAGACAAGGAGAAAGACAAAAGGATTATGGGACAGGTAATGGAAAAAAAGGATTAATGAAAAGGTGCACTGACATGGGAGACAATGGAGGGCTTAAAAACAGGGATATGAAATAAAAGGGAGCACTCAAGATGAGGGAGAGGAGATATTGAATAGAGTGGCAAGATTAAATCAAAGGTTTGCTGCAAATAATCAATTTGCCTTTGAGAAAAAAAGAGAGATACAATTCTGTATAACAACTATAACACAAAAAATAAATACAATGTAAACCTATCCATAAATGTAGGCTGAAAATACTAGAAGATGATACAAAATTTTCTATCGTTGTATCAGTTATTAGACTTAATTGTTGACAATGTTCTAGTGAAAACATCAGTCCTAACCAGTATCCATCATGTGTACATTAAATGGAGTAAAAGAAATGAGCTGGCTGGTAAATATAATTTCCTCACAATAGGAAATGATCTGAAATTGCAAAATGTTATCCCACTGTGACATTGTTCTGCAAAGAAACACATGGCATACAATAAATTCATTCTTTCAAATAATTCAGTATTGTATTTAAATATATAATGTTTAAGTCATGGATAGCAGATAAAATCTCCAACTTGCACTTCCTAACTGTTCTTTCTTTGTGTGTAAGTATACACACACAGGGAGAGAGAAAGTCTTCCGCCTAAGGACCTTACAACGGATATAAAGGTAGGAGAAGATCAGATTCCCATTTTACATGTAGAGAAGAACATAATAGAAATATAAATTGCAAACCTAGTTCTGCACAATGAGTTTTGTAGCATGAGCAGGAATTAAACACTGATATTATATTGATCAAGTTTTAATTTCTTTCCTGATGAAATGGTGCTTACTGAGAGTTAAATGTTTCTGCAGAAATGTTCTGTTTGCTGAAAGTATCCCGAAGTCTTGGGCAATGGAGGAGGCACCAAGGAAGCTTTGAATCAGGAAGGAAAGCAGGTATCCCTCTTGCATCTGTGTGAGTCTCCCTGCCACCAGGGCAATGATTCTAGATCAGCTCTCTTTTTCTACTCCTAAAATGAAAGTTAAAAGCTCAGTCTCATTAGATTTAATACCAAAAATTTTGAGTTAGAAATAATTTTGTGAAACCATGTTCAGGACAGTGTTTTTAATCCAAACATCTACTTTCAACAACTGTTGACAGTGTTGATAATAAATTCCTGATTTTTGGCATAATTTGATTCAGTTAAAAAATCTTGGCTACCTTCAGATTACTCACCATGTGTAAATAATTGATGTGTAGACTCCTGCAGATTATAAATGTAGTGGATATTTAAAAAACCCTTATTCTGTTGTTTTCTATAAATCAGGTTAGATAATTTTTCCCCCTTCTTCTCCTGGGTTGAATCAAAGTAACTTGTGCCTTCAGTAAAGTTTTGATTTAAAGACATCCTGAAATGATGAGTTCACCATGTTGATAAGTACCATGTTTCTATGGTCAGTCAGACTCACCAGTAAAAGAAGTTGCTTCATTTTTCCTCTGAACTTGTCTGCTTTAAACTCCTTTTTAAAACTCTGTCCTTAAAAAAAACCCAGTAACCTTTTATCCTCATTTTCCCTCATCACTTTTCAGTCTTTGATGGGCAAAATAACAAAGGGCACTAACTTGACTTATCCTTTCCTCAGTGTATTTTTCCACTCTCACAGTTTTATGTTGTTATCAGAGCAGGACACCACCTTCCTCCACTGGTCTCCTCTCAGTATCTTGTTCCTCTCCTGCTTTCATTTACTACTCAGTTACTTATCCATTGAAACCCATTGATCCTGTCCTGGCAAGGCAGAGTTGTTTGTGAGGGCAATGTCTGGATTTTCCTCACTTGAAACAGGTGATATTTGAGTCTTAGGTCTCCTAAAGTGACCCCCATCACACTGTCATGGCCCTGGTCACTCTGCTAAATGCCTTAGTGCCTAGAAATTTTTCAGAAGTGTTTTTATATTTATTTCAGGATCACAGATCAGAATATTAAATAGCACTGGCCCGTGAACTAATCTCTTTCATAATACAGTTGACTCACAGTAATAATTCACCACTGACAACTATTTTTTGAGATCTGTGAGTTAGCCAGTTTTTAATTAGAGCTCAGCAAAACAATTCTTCCATAAAAAAGAATTCTGTTTGTCAAAGTCCAAATGTTTTGCAAGAACATGTCAATTTTGACAAATATTTTTAACAAGGAAAAGTCAAAACATTTCATTTTTACTTGCTTGATTTATTTTAATAATAGCAAAACATTTTGTTTTGATATAAGAGAAAATTGTTTTGACTTTATCATGTTTTAATTTCATTTTCTTTCTATATTAAAGTATCTTTAACATGTTTCATATTAAATATACCAGCTAACACATCATATTTAACATAAAAGAAGCTCAAATGAGATGGATAAACATTATCCAAATGAATTATTGGAAATATGTTCATTGTTCTAAATTAAATTGAAAGCAAATTTTAATCCATTACTGATTTTTGAAGTCACAAAATTTTGCTCTGATTTGGAAACCTCTTCAGCTCCTCTCCACAGCCCTGAATTTTCCGCAAGGTAAGTTTGTAATCTTGAGCTATTTAACACCCACTCTGTAAATGATAAGCAGTAACAGTGGTTTAGTTACAATAATGACATTGCTCCACCTACTAAAGTGAGCTCATTTTGTCACTTTATAATTGGAATAATATGTATTTTAAAGTTTTGGTTGTTTGTTTTTATTACTGGTTTTTATTTTTAAGTTTTAGCAATTCAAGTTGTGTTCTCACAGTTCTTCATCTTGAAGGGTCATGGTTTAAGAGGTTCAAGCTGTAGTCTCGCACATTACAGACACTACGCAGCCTACTACACACCAGGTGCTGCAAAATTAGGGCCATTCCAACGAAACACAGCAGTAAAACTGTGGACTTGTCTCCCATATTTCCTGGCAAACACATGAACAATGTGCAGCAAATGCTCGAGCCTGTGCCACTCACCACTTCCCATCAACAGGAGCCTACCAGCCAAAGGTTTTTTGGAGACTCCCAGTCTTGATGCAGTCCTGAGCAGGAGCAGCTTGACCCCCAAAAGTCAAATTTTGAGAGCACTTCATTTTCAGCCAGGGCATTTCTTGACCCAGCTTTTGGTGTGGCCGTGGGACACAACAAACTGGAAGGCCGTGGTGGGAGGCTGGGATCCAAAATGAAACCAAGGCTGGGCTTTTGGGCAACAGTCTCTGGCTGGGTTGGGCTGTCAGTGTTGGTGGTGGCTGCTGTGCTGCTTCCTGGCCACCAAAATATGAAACACTGCAGTGTGGCAAAGTCAGGTATCCTCTGATGGGTAGCTGGGCAATGAGAGAACGACTTGTCCAAGAATGATTTTTCCAAGTTGTCTATGGCTGGAGTGGAAGAGGAAAAGAAAAAAGAGATAAATTGAATGGCTGAGGAATGGAGTTCAAAAGTGGCTTGTAAATGGAAGTAATAACAGTAAAGAAATGAAAGATGGAGGAACCATGAAAAATAGACTGAAAAAAAGTAATACATGAAGCCAAAGATAAAGTTCCAGTATTTTCCTTTGCAGGTAAATAATTAATTTGAGACCTATCCTCAAAGGAGAAATCTGCAGTGTACCTGATTATCACGTATGTTTATGTGAGCACAGGTACAGCCTTGGGCTTCTGGGAAGGTTCTTGTGTGACAAGGACCATGATGAAGTTGTGTGTCATATTCCCCTTCGATCCATCTGTCAGCTCTTCCATGGTGTATCTCCACTTTGGGCATAACAAAATGGACCTGATCTGAATAAAACTGGTAGAAATGTTCCAAAGAATTTGAACATCTTTCATTTTTACAGTCTTCAACAATAGACGATGATTTCTGAGTAGGACATGGATAGTGACATTTTGAACCAAAGGCATCCCTGGCAGAAATTCCTGCTGATATTCACCTCAGTTGCTCAGGTCAGGAACAGTGATCTCATTTTCAATGAAAGTCTCTTGGGAAGGAGTGGAGATACTAATTTATCAAAGATGACAATAATCCTGGGAACTACTGAAGCTTATTTTGTAAAATATTGAAATACTCCCAGCACAGCCTCTATTGGCACAGTAAACAGCAATAGCCAGAATGAGGCTGATTCTGTCTCTGAGTCCATATTCCCAGGTGTAGCTATGTCTGCTCCAGTGCACACCCATCACATGCAGGACACAGAAATGCTGAAGTGCTATTGACACCTCAAAGTACATCAGCTCTTTTAATCTCTGTGTATGTGACAAAGGAACAAGTGAAAGACTTTCAAATCAAGAGGGATTCTAAAAGCTGCAGGCTTCCCTTGACCTGGAAGTTAAATAGTGTTTATCATTTTGCAGTTCATATGTGGGTAAAGAGAGGCACAAAAGGATGGTGATTAGCCAAAGCCCACTCCACAAAGGATTACAAATTAAAACACATCCTGGCACTTTGGGGAGCCTGTGTCAAAGCCCCAGATGATGTTAGGCAGCCTGGCTCACTTGACATCCCCTCTGAGCACTCCCTCTTCTTTGGATGTCTTCCCTCCCCTTATTGCTAACGGAGCGTAATAATAAGGGCTAGGTCTTCAGTTTGTGTTCAGCCACCAAAAATTCCTGGACACTGGCAGGTTCAGACCAGCTGAAGCTGCAATACCTGACACTTAGGCCCAGTGCAGCAGCTGGAGACCAGTGTTGCTGCTTGGGAGTCTGAGCAGAAGAGATGAGCAGAAGCAAAAACTGGGGATTTGCACTGTTCTCCCCTCCCACGACTGGCTCCGCTTTTAAGCCGGCGCAGTATCCTTACCCAAACAACACATTGGATTCTTGTCAGCCAATTTAAAAATAGATTGCCAGGCACAATCCTGTCTTTTACTGCAGTTTCTGGCTATCATAGAGGTTCTTCATTTCAACTTCTGTGTTCCCCTGTCTTTTCTCTTTCACTCCCCTCCTCCTGTCCCTGCTGCAGCCTGGCTGAGCTTCTGCCCGTGACAAAGGAATAATCCCATTGTTGACTCCTCATAGGGCTGAGACATCCCAATCTGAATCAGGTGTAGTTGGTGCTCAAGGATCCCCAGTCACCTCTGCTACTGCTACACAACACTGCAAGGGATGGCTGGAAAAAATCAGATTAAGCCCCTCATGGAATAGCTTTCCTTCCACAAAAGACTCTGTTGCTGTGGAAAAGCACAGTGAGGGGAGGAGAGGCAAGCTAGAGCCTGCCTCTCTGGAGTAAGTGGCATTTTAAATGACCAAATGGAGTTCAGTTGACTGAAGATTTTACTCTTGCACAGGAGCTGAAGGCATCTGCTCGCTAATAAATGTGTGAAGGAAACAATTGCTTATATCAAGCTGTAGTGGAAGAGAGCCTGCTTTAAAACTGGTAAGTCATAAATAAGCTCCAAGTGAAGCCTTTTCATTATTAATCCAGGCTGGGAAATGAGCAGATGGAGCAGCCCTGGGAGAAGAACCTAAGGGTGCTGAAGCGTGAGAGGTGGCCATGCCCTGGCTGTGTGCCCTGGAACCCTGCACCCTGCTGTGCTGGGCTGAGCCCCCAGCATGGGCAGCAGGGGAGGGGGGGTTCTGCCCCTCTGCCCCGCTCTGCTGAGAGTCCCCCTGCAGAGCTGCCTCCAAGCCAGGGCTCCCAGCACAGGAAGGATGTGGAGCTGTTGGAGTGAGTCCAGAGGAGGCACCGAGGTGATCAGAGGGATGGAACAGCTCTGCTGCGGGGAAAGGCTGGGAGACTTGGGAGTGCTCAGCCTGGGAAAGAGAAGGTTTGAGGGTTATCTAATTGTGGCCTTTCAGTACCTGAAGGGAGCCGGCAAGAAAGATGAAGAGAAACGATTTACAACGGCCTGGAGTGACAGGGTAGGAGGGAATGGCCTCAAACTGACAGAGAGTAGGTTTGGATTGAATATTAGGAAGAAGTTCTTCCCTGTGACGGGAGTGAGGCCCTGGCACAGGCTGCCCAGAGAAGCTAGGGCTGCCCCATCCCTTGAAATGTTCAAGGCCAGGTTGGATGGAGCTCTGAGCAACCCGGTCTAGTGGAAGGTGTCCCTGCCCATGGCAGAGGGTTAGAACGAGACCATCTTTAAGGTCCTTTCCAACACAAACTATACTGCGATTCCCAGCAACAGGTAGATGCCAAAACTGATGGGGTGGGGGCAGCCAGCAGCTCTGTAACCCAACACAAAGGTGGGCATAATATGAAGAGTAAGAAATTATAATAGAGGTACTAGAAAAATGGTCATGAAACTCCTCTCCCACATTGTGTGTAGAAAAACAACAGCTTGGCCAAAGTGGAAAATTTGATGAAATGGACATTCCTAGGGGAAATGTCTGTTTTCAATTCTATCAATTCAATTCGTATCATGCACCAAGACTTAAATCTGTTACAGTTTTGGTTTTCTCTACAAAAAATATTTTCTTAAGCAAGTGTTTGGTTTGTTTTTTTCTTTAAAAAGAAACATTTTATTTCCAAAGTACAGTTAAACTTTAAAACTTTTTAATAATAGCCACTAAGTATCCAGCCTGGTGAAATACGTGGCAAAAAAATTTCACATGCTATTTTCAGCTTCAGTGTTTCAGCTGGTACATGTCCAAACCTTTATGGCTTGAAATTTTGGACAAAATAATATTTAGGAAAAAAAAAATTTGGAGCAAGATTGCCTTCTCTGTCAACATTTTTCATAAAAAGTAACAAACTTTTACCTCAGCTTTGGAACTGCTCTCCCTGTGTAGCAGTAACATTATACCCAAAAATATAGTTTCTTTATTGTATGGTGGTGATGTTACTGGCAGTGACTAATCTCTCTAGAACTCAAAGTCCTCTCTCTGTCTGCAAAGCTGAGATGTCACCTCTTAAGGAGAAATAATCTTAACCCAGGCTGCATTTGAAGTACAAATGCTTGCAGTGTTTCTAAACTTTTTTCAGGCTTAGATACTTAGATCTAAAGTACCATTTAAATTCATTAAGTGACTCCTTAATTAAATTAACAACTCCCCTCTTTCCTAATCAGTAGATCATCTGTCTCTTATTCTGAGTCATATTCCAAGTGACAAAAAATTGTGTTTTCTCTCCTTAACACTGCAGAGCAACAGTAGCAAGGACTGACCCAGATGCTCTTTTACTTCAGGAAGAGGAGACCACAGTTATCTATCAGTTGTGTTTTTAGAAACAGTGCTTCTGCTGCCTTTAAGCCTGTTGAATCTGTCCACAGAGAGCAAACAATGTGTGAAACAGTAATACAGAATAAATTCTAAATAGAAAGTGCCAGATGACCCCTGGGGTCTCTGGGCAGTGTAAGAGCAGAACTGATATTTTCAGATGGACACAGAAGAGAGGAGTTATAAATCATAGAATCACAGAATCACTGAATGGTTTGGGTTGGAAGAGACCTTTAAGGTCATCTCATTCCAACCCCCTGCCATGGACAGGGACACCTTCCACTACGCCAGGTTGCTCAGAGCCCCATCCAGCCTGTCCTTGAACACTTCCAGGGATGGGGCATCCACAGCTTCTCTGGGTAACCTCTTTCAGTACCTCCCTACACTCTGAGTAAAGAATTTCTTCCTAACATCTAATCTAAATCTCTCCTCTTTTTGTTTAAAATTATTCCCCATGTCCTATCACTATCTGCCTTTGTGAAAAGTTGCTCAGAGGACATTTTCAGTTCAATACATCTGAAATGTTGATTACACCTGCATATAAGACCCTGCAATTGTGAAATGTGAATATGTGTGGAGAGCTGGGTGGGCACAGCAGTTTGTGTCAGACAGCATGCACTTGCATACCCTGGGTGTTGTGCACAGGAACAGGGAGTTTTCAGCTTGGGCGCACTGTGCTGTCTTCTCAGTGAATGGATTTGACACCCTTCAGTGAGAAGACTGCATCTGCCTGAGGTAGATTTGAAAACCTGGTTTCACCTATAGCTTCCTTGTTTCATGTTTTTAACTTTCTCAAACTTTCACCATTTGGACTGGAATTTTCCATGCCAGCTTTGCATCCAAAGGTGATTATATAAAGATCAGTATGACCAAAGAAAAGAGGAGGATTTTATGTTTCCTTGTTTGTTTTTGAGAAAGACTAGATTACTTTTACCTTTTTTCGTGGATAGTTCTGCTCTCTGGAGAAGAACACTGCATTTTTCCTCCTCTACATGCAGACTTCCCTGGATTTAGCTTATTCACAGTTGCTCACTGCTAAAGCTCGTTCAATGAGATGGTGAGTTCAATGTGCTCTAGGAGAAAATAGGACTAAAATCTGAGGCAGACTGGCTGCCACCCCCAACTGTCTGCAACATTTAGACAGGAATCTTCCTTTCTACTTAATTTAGTATGTGACTCTGATCAAGCTTTTCAAACTAATATTTTATTCCACTCTATAATATAATCTATAAAATCTGATAGTTTTTTATATCCTGCGAGGGCTTGAACAGCAGTAAGGAGGGCTGTGCTGAGCTAATACTATATTCACTTACTCATGTGAGTTATTCACATTTCTTACCTATCATCCACATATCTGGAAGTCTCCAGGGCAGGCTGAGTTTATGTATGTACAGTGAGCTCCATAGCAAGATCCCTTCCCAATTATTGCTTTGCATTGCAGCTGTTGTGGTTGAAAGCCATAGGCAAACACAACCAGACTCTGTTGTGTCCCTGTAGAAGCTTGTGCAAAGTGTTGATTAAGTGCTGTTGTCACATAGGCTTTTTTCGGTAAGTCCATTTCCTCTGTGAGTTTCACAACACTGATGGTAGATTTGCTCACAACACAGACATCAAATGTGTAGCCCCTCTTTAAAGTCCTTTAGATATATATGGCAAAAATCTATTTATTCCAACTGTCAAATTCAAAATTAAATACCTAAATCTAATTATTAAAACTTATTGCAAATTTTCTGAAAAAACCATTTGCTGATGCAAAATACTACCTTAGAAAATTTAAAAGATATTCATATTGCAAACCAGATTGAAAAAAACCAAAGTATGGTTTCAGCTGATTTGATCCATGTGGAAATAACACATAACATTACAAAGAACATTTAATTTTTTACCCCACAATAAAATACTAAAATACATTTCTCTTTTAGTACATTGCTTTATTGAGACATTTCTCTCCCATTCTATGAGCAAGGCTCTCTAAAGGACCACATCTCTGACAACACAATGGATACTTTCCTGTGACCAAGTGCAACTCAGTGTTATTCTATCAATCTCTCCAATTCCTTTGCTCTGACAGTCACGTTCCTGGTAGTCTTTAGTGTTGAATTACTTCCATGGGCTTGATAGACTTGATTTTTCCTGTGTTTTCCCTTGTGTTGCCTCAGAACATGAGTCACGTTTTTTAACAGGGATTTTAATTTTGTTTTATTGCAAGGCATCTCTTTTTCTCACCAAAATTTTTTGTTTGCTCTTCCCTGTAACAGTGTGAGCAATCTTCCTTATGGAATAGAAAAATCTTTGTATCACTGAGATATAAAAGGCACAGGGCATACCCTAAACATGGGGAGAGTAGTTGCAGATAGGAGATAGAAAGTTTTCCCAACTGATCCTGCAGGGTACAGCCAGCCATACAGCTGGGTCTTGGGACACTCCAGTGACAGCAGGCTGGGCAGCTAATTTGGGAACACTGGGATAGCGGTAGTGTGTCAGACCAGACATTTTCTGCCTCCTATGAAAATTAAAAAAGGAGTGCAAGAAGGGGTCTAATGTGTCATGAAACTTTCCCCTGCCTGTTACTCAGGGACTTTCTGAGCTGAAGACTTGTGGCTTTGTTTTCCGCAGCCCATAATAGATTTTCCTCCATTAATTTGTCAGATTACATTTTCAACCATATTATACTTTTGGCTTCCAGAGTTATCTGTATTTGAGTTTAATTATGTGCCACATGGAAAAGTGCTTTCTCTGCTCATTCCAGTTCTGTTGCAAGATAATTAATTTCATGTCTTTAGGTCTTAGACACTGAGAAGGAAGCACAAATCTCTCCCTCCTGCCCTTTGCTGCAGCCACCAGCACATGGAAGATCAAGTTCCCTCTTCTCCAGGCTGGAGAGTCCCAGGGTGCCTCTGCTCCCCACACAAATGTTGCTCTGAACTGTGATCCAACTGTTGCTGTATTATTTCTATATATGCTGTGTCATTTTTGAGCGTAAAAACAGGGCCTTGAAGCAGACACGAGCACAGTGATTCTCCTTTCTATTCTCTCTGCTCTTCCTTCTCCCATGGTTCTCTGTGTCTTATTTGCCTTTTCAACCTTCCTGAATCATGGGCTCGATGTTCCAATGGCACTATGCACAGTGATGCCGAATTCTTTCCTGAATGATAACTAGTGACTCCATGCCTGAATGCAGTTCTTTGCTTTTCTTGGTGTTTGTGTACTTTTCCTGGCTACCTTATCACCTCCTCACCCAA
This sequence comes from Melanocharis versteri, assembly GCA_013397845.1. Classification (NCBI taxonomy): domain Eukaryota; kingdom Metazoa; phylum Chordata; class Aves; order Passeriformes; family Melanocharitidae; genus Melanocharis; species Melanocharis versteri. The sequence goes on from VZTG01005929.1 coordinate 140,596, forward strand.
TAACTTTCTCCCATAGATGGACCTTTGGATTTCTGAGATGCTGCCTATGCCAAATAGTTGTGCTGCTGGCTTGTGTCACACAGTCCCAGTGTGGAAGCTGCACGTGAGATGTTTGGGAGCTCGACTTGGCTACTACCACCCTATGAGAGGTTTCTGCTCTGTTTTCACTCCCATTTTTGAAATGTGTCTCAAATGTTTCATAAAGCTCCTCAGTACTAAATGAGTTCTCCCTGACGCTGCCTCCCTCCCAGCTCTCCTCCTGCTCTGCTGAGAAGACTTTCATAGCTTTGTGTATTGTCCCCTTTGAAAAGCATGGCTGTTTATTTTGTATGTGGTTAGGCTGGAGCTGTTTCCTTTTCAAAGGCACAAATCAGCAAGCTGACTTACATTCCTTGATCAGCTGGTTAAGCTTAGCCAAGATTCAAAACTCAGTCTTGAACAGAACTGGATGCGACATTTTCTTTTCCAGCTGCTTCCCTGAGTTTAAAATGCCACATGCTTGTGAAAGAGAGTCCCAAAATAGAGCTGCTTATTCTAACCCTGGACAAGACACTTTACCAACACAGGAAAAAAATGCATTATTTATAAAATCCCCCTTTCCATCCTTCGGGGTAAACAGGGTGTGTGCCCTCAGGGCTGCTTGGGCAGAGGGAGCAAAAGTCCTTTGTGCCATGAAATATTGTGTCTGAACTCTCCATTTCTGTTAGTCTGCCCCCCCAAAAAAATCACTGGCACCGTAAATTCACAGTAGCATATACTCCAGTTATCTTAGCCCATGGCATGATGGCTCAAAGGAAGGCACTGGGGAACTGCTGGGGCAGGATTCAGTGGCAAAGACATCTCTTCCAGGATGTTTGTTGTTACTACTGCCATCACATCTCATTGGGACGTATAGATAGGACAATGACTATTTTGTACTGTGGTCTCCTTTCAAAACAAGAAAAAACCAGCACCCATAGAGTTGTTTTTATTTTGGTCAAGAAAAACTTAGACATAATGGTATTTTTGCTGAAGGCACAGTGTACAAGTTCCTGAGCATCTTATAGTTTTTTAACCCATGTGCAAAATCATACTCTCTGAAAAAACAAAATATTGGTAACAATTAATTCACTGCAGCTGGCAAAGTTCAAAATCCTACTCTATGTATTAAGTTTATGGTGTGCCACTGCTATTGCTGGTTTCCCACATTCCAAAACAATATAACAGTCTGTCTTCATGTTAAGCACAGTAATGGTGTGAAGTTGCCATGACTAGGAGTGATTGTTAAACGGATCTCCTTATTATATATAATTACCTCACTGTCTAAGCAAGCAGCCACACAGAGCAGCTTAATTTTTGTTATATTTAATTCAAATCTGGCAGTATTATAAACTCTCAGAATACTGCAACAAAAGGACTTGGTATTCATAAAGTAATTTGTTGCTAATTTTGTCCAGTGCCTTAAAAGGCTGCTGGAACTAGGGGACCACAAAAGAATATACTGCTCTAAGCTGGGATTTTTATCACTTTCTAAATGACACAGTGAATGTCAGGGAAAAGCTGTCTGATAGTGGCTGAATGGGTATTGAGGTCTGCTGTAGTGCTAAATGATGCATTTGGCACCAAAATAGAGCCAAAGAACAAATCATCAGTGACTTTTTCTATTTTACTCTTTCAGGGAGAAAAACTCACATCAAGGCTTGCAAAACCTGAATTACATTTGTTAAAAACAATTAGCTGAAGGAAACCTGCAGCAGACAAGTCCAGTTGTGTGCCTATGTTCTCTCACCCATAGCTGTAGCAGCACTATAAGCAGAGGGCTCTAAAAAGGCACAAGAACAATTTTATTCAGATCCAGGCTGTTCTTTTTACAAACCTGACAAGCTCTAAAGCATGGCTGGAAAACTGCTGGAGGGAGAAAAAAAAAAAACCACAAAAACCAGCCCAAAAAGCTACATGGGAAGAGGGTGTTGTTCCTTGTGTCCGCTTTTGTACACTCAACCCACTTCTGTACACCCAACTCTGCTGCCTATATTAAAAAGCTGGTCTTCCTCATCTATGCATGGGGAGAAGCTCTTCCAGCTGTTTCTGCAGGCAGGAAAAACATCTCCCCTCTGATCTCTGCTGTCCAAACCAGACTGAGTGCAATGCACAATGCATATTAAACATTGTATCTGATGCTTTGGCTAGTAGCGGGGAAGAGAACTGGGAGCCTCCCTGAATACTGCCTAAGTATTTCTCCATTTCGGGTTAATACACTTGGGGTCTGAAAAATGTGACTGATCTTTTTATTTGCCCTGTGGTTTAGGCACCCACAGACACCTAACCCATGACAACCAGTTTTTACCAGCGCATGCATCAGTGTTTGTGGGACAGATTCCCAGGCTGGCCAAGTTCAGCTCTGCGGTACACCAACAGCTCAGAAAGTGCAGAGAGTAGGTGGATCTAGATTTCTCTTTAAGCAGAGAGGGTCCAGGGACTTACAAACAACATCAGCTGGGGGGGTGGACTGGACTGAGGAGCAGTCTGGAAATTCCTGACACTCTGTGCCCCGTGAGTGGCAGGGCTGAGCTCAGTTCCTGCTAAAATTGCAGCAGTTGTGCTCCAAATATGTGTAGGATTAGAATGGAGATGAGCTCACTGATGGGATGTGGACTCCACCCTCCTTTCTACATGGTGGGTGATAGCTGCCATGTGCATGACTGCAAGTTCCCTGCCTCCTGACATGAGCTGAACATGAGCAGTGACCCCATGGGCTTATTAATTCTTCTTACTTAATTTGCATTTTTTCACTTGACTTTTTCATTTAGCCATCCAAAATTTTAATTCTCTTGGTATTTCTTAAGCTACCCTTGGGTCCTATCATCAGCAAAAAAAAGGGAAGCTAAGAATAATTTTGCTTACACTGCTAGTGTAAAGATCAGTCTTTGGCAGCAAAAGTATTTGTAGTTCTACTAATAAAAAATTACCTAAAAATAAAAAGAAGCCACCAATCAAGTCTCATATAAAATGAGTATTCATCCTCAACATCCCCTGTCTATTCAGGTTTGTTTCCTGGCAGACCTTCGAGGGGACATCACACCTCACTGTGACAATGTTTAGATGGCATATAGGGAAGGGAAGAGCCAAAAAATATCCAACAGTCCCTATGTACTAGGCTTTCTCAGAGAAAGAAGCAGCCCAGGGTGATGCATCTGAAGGAGTCCAAGCAAAAACACTGATGCAACACCTGCACTGTGGTAGCAGCAGGCTGGGAGAAGGAAATGATTATGCTCAAGCAGCAGCAGAGCTGCTGCCCATGCTCTGTGCAATAGGACCTTTTGGAGAACCCTGGAATAAATCCAGAAGGAATGCATGGTAATAATGTATGGAGAGAAAGAGAAACACCTTTATGGCACAGCTGTGACCAGGGAAAGGGAATTCAGAAATCGCTTGCTTCTATGAGGTCACCTGTTTTAATCTGAGTCAGTTAACCAACGTTCTCAAAACAGGAATTAAGGGGATTAAAAAAAAAATCTCAGTAATAGTGAATGAGCACCTACAGCTTGGACAGGTCAATAAAACTTTCATTAATAAATCACTAGAGCTGCTTCAGTAGCATGTAGCAGGTCAGAAGTGACATGCTTCACTTTTAGGGGCTACACAGTTAATTGATAACCCAGGAACATGCAAAACAACTGCATTAATAAAGAAATACTTAGCCTTCCTTAGTGAAGTCAGCACAGGTCAGAGCACAGTACCTAAAGTCTGACCTTTCACACCTCTCCCTGGGTTGTGAGGAAACCAGAGCATCCACACCTCAAATCCCATCTCTAGTTTTGGGTTCCTTACTGCGAGGAAGACATTGAGGTGCTGGAGTGTGTCCAGAGAAGGGTAACAGAGATGGGGACAGTTCAGGAGGGCAAGCTGTATGAGGAGAATTTAAGGGAGCTGGGCTCTGGAGAAAAGGAGCTTCAGAGGGGGCCCTTATGGCTCTCCACAACTCCCTGAAAGGAGGCTGTAAAAAGAAGTGGGGAGTGGGAATCAGTCTCTTCTGCCAAGTAAGAGATGATAGGATGAGAGGTAATGGCCTAAAATTGCACCCAGGGGAGTTTTAGATTGAGCATTAGGAAAAATTTCTACACTGAAATCTTGGTAAATCATTGAAACCAGCTGCCCAGAGATGTTTTCAAAAGACATTTGGATGTGGCATTAGGATTGTGGTGTAGTGGTGAATAAGAGTGGTGCTGGATCAAAGGTTGGTCGATGACTCTAGAGGTCTTTCCAACCTAAGTGATTGTACGGTTTGTGAGATCAGCGTGCCTGCCTGAGAAACAACGTGTGCAGTCATATGAAATGTCTTTTACTGGTTTTGCATTTTTTAATAACTTTTTACACGGTATACTTTCTTGTTCAAGCACTGAAAGGAGGCAGAGTTGTGAGGCAGAGGGTGACTATGCGACATCCTGCCTACAGCCATGAAGGGGCACTGCAGGGATGGGAAATGGAGCTCCTAGAAACGATGGATGTTTCTCCTTTCCTGGTTTCCTAGCAAATTCGTCATTGCAGGAATCTGTAACCAGGAAGTTAATTCAGTAAGTAAAACAAAAATGAGTTAAAGCTGTTGAGAGGCAGTGCCACCACCTTGGCTCCAACTCGAGGAAGCCTTTGCTCTAAAAAACCCACAACATTTTCCAGAAGAGAGAGAAAAAAAAGAAGTAACACAGATGAGGAGTTAAACGCCCCCACACCACAGACACGTATTTTTGAGGCTCAGGGACACAGAAGCAGCAGGACCAGTGTGGGAAGAGATGGAATAGTTGATCTGTGGGCTGTGGGACGCGCCTGCAGAAGCACATGGCAGAACAAAGGAACAAAGGAGCACATGGCGGCATGGAGAGGCTTGTCCGCCCTGGACTTGGGGAGAGGAGATGTCACGTGGCAGAGCCGTGTGGAGAGGAGCCTGCCAGGAGCTGACAGACCCCTGAACAGTGTGTGATCACCCTATAGAAGGACACTGACAATGGGTGCTGCTGACGAGGCGACATGGGATAGAAGTAACTAACCCATTGCTCTTTTCCCATACTAGTCTTCCTGGCCCCATCTCTGAAGGTAATGCCCATGCAGACCAGTTAGCTGGGGCTGTTGTTGTGCCAGGTGTTTTTTCTCAGGCACGTCTGTCACATGGGTTTTTTCACCAGAGTGCAGCAGCTCTTTGAAAACAATTTCAGCTTACACATGAGCAAGCACGGCAAATTGTGCAAGCCTGTGCTGACTGTCAACAGGTGGCACCTTTGCCTACCCTCAGAGTTAATCCCCGGGGACTCCAAGCTCTAGAAATCTAGCAGACTGATGCTACCTTTTCAACATGCATTTTTGCCTCCGCCCATACAGGCGAATGTGCAAAAGATGTCCAGCATCATTTTATGTCAGCTTTTGCAGCCCTTGGAGTACTTGCCTCCATAAAAACTGATAATTGGCCGGCCTATACATCCAAACGGATGGCTGACTTTCTTCATTTGTGGGGGGGTGTGCCATATCACAGGTATTCCACGTTCCCCAACAGGTCAAGCAATTATCAAATGGGCCCATAGCACCCTAATGTTGCTAAAACAAAAAAGGGGGAGTGTGGGAATGGGATATACCCCCCATGAAAGACTGCATAAAGCCCTGTATGTTCTCAATTTCTTGAATTGCATTCAGAGTGACCAAGCCCCCATCCAGTGATGTTTTGGTGAGTCACAGGCTGACTTGGAGGGAGCTGGGGTACTTGTCAGGAATCCTGAACGTGGAAAATGGGAAGGCCCCTTTCCGTTGATAACCTAGAGGCAGGGATATGCTTGTGTTTCCACACAAGATAGATACCTGCAAGTGTGGTTTGACCAGCCTTGGATACTCCAGCTTCATAAACAGCTTGTGGGGAAGAAGTCATGTTCCTATTTGATATTAATAAAGGTTTTAGGTAATTTTGTAGGTATTGTAGGGAAGCCCTCTCAGTCAAGGCTTGAGGCTCTGGCCAACCCCTAGCCCTGGCCAAGCCCCAGCCCTGGCTGACTGGAGATTATACCATCAGACCCAGGTGTTTCTGCCACTAAAAGTGTAATCAAGTCACTTTGACTTGCTGATCTGATCCTTTGAAAGCTGGACCCCCTTTCGAGGTAAACTTGGAAGTCTTGCCCGGGAAAGGCTCTCCAAGTCTTTACTGTGAAATGAGACTCTCCAGCAATTGCAGACTCTGGGTGATGGTTAAGGTTTCAGACAATTTTAAGTTGTTTATCAAGGTTCTGTCTGTTTACCAGTTATTGGGTGTTTTCAAAGATGAACACGTTTTAATGTTAAAAATGTCTTGTTTCATTGAAACAAAAAAGGGGGGATTTGTGGGAAGAGATGGGATAGTTGATCCGTGGGCTGTAGGATGCACCTGCAGAAGCACATGGCAGAACAAAGGAACACGTGGCGGCACAGAGAGGCTTGTCCGCCCCGGACTTGGGGAGAGGAGGTGTCACGTGGCAGAACCCTGTGGAGAGGAGCCTGCCAGGAGCTGACAGACCCCTGAACAGCACGTGATCACCCCATAGAAGGACACTGACAATGGGTGCCACTGACATGGCGACATGGGATAGGTCACGTAATGAGATGCCTTGAAAAAGTGTATAAAAGCAGCTTGTTTCTTTGGAATAAACGATTCAGGTTCCCTGCCTATCTGGGTCTGTCTATTTTATCCTCACAGACCAGGGCACTGCATCTCCTGAGGGGGCTTTAGGTACCCATGTAAGAGGCTCTGGAGGTGTAAGTTGAAGCAGGTGAGGGCAGGTAGAGGCCTCAGCAGGGAGCAGTGAGGAAGGAGAGGTTTCAATGAAGTTATAACCCCATAAGTTATAACTCCCAGACACCACCCCCCAAATTAGCTCTCAGGGTTTCTACCTGAACACTCCCTCTAGAAAGCCCCTGTGCATGGCTGCTTGGGGTGGTTGTTGGTACATGTGAAGGCCAGGCTGTTGTCCTCGTCCCAGGAGCAGCCATGTGTGAGATTGGCCCAGCCTGGTCCAGGTGAAGGGAAGGAGCAGCAGCGGAAGGAAGACGTGCCTCAATCAGCAGCTGGCATTGCAGTATCATTAGGCAGAAGAGGTTAAAAATAGGATTTTGCAATCTAGTGAGCGGAAACATTAACCAGATGGTGGAGGAAGGAAAGAGGCGGTATTCCTACGGTCTAGGTAAGGATTTTTGTTAAATTGTTCAGGATCAGAAAGCTGGAGAGGAAGAAGGTGCCATGCAGCCCTGCGCCAGCAGAGTGTGGGGGAGGCTCACAAGCCTGGGCTCTCTCAGGGAGCTGCTGTCTGTCTGTCCATTATGGTGTGGCTCATGGGAGGCTACCCTGGTCCTACCAAGTGTTGTGATGAAGGTGTGAGAAGCTGCAAGCAACTTCTACCTGCTGGGGTAGGTGTTGTGTCTGCCATGGGCAGTGGCTGAGTGAAGCTTCCCTGAAGGAGGAAAATGGCATCCTTTGTCCCTGTGTGTGCTGTGCTCAGGTGTGAAGCTTTGCCTTTCACCTGAGGCACATGAGCTTCTTAGCAAAGGTCTGAGGTTGCTCAGGTCAGGTGCCTCCTGCTGTGTACTGGCATGTATGGAGAACGGCTTGACTGGGGAGCCTTGGCACCAGGTCTCATTCCACTGGCTGGTTGAGCCTTTGTCCAATGGAATATACGTGACAGAAAGCTCAGGCAGGTCTTTGTGTTGCCACATTTATAGTGACTTACCATGTGGTAAGGGAGGAAACCTGCACCTGCTGCCATGGAACAGGCCAGGTCTCCTGTGCCACCATCTCCTCTCCCTCCCTCTGCCCCATTGCTTGGTCCTGAGGCCCCCCTGCTCACCTGCTGTGCATCTTGCAAACAGCAAATACATCCAATAAGTTAGTGCAGGGTGAGGGTCACTTTCTTACCCAGTTTCATTTATGCTTTAAGTTAAAATTCTTAGGTGAAAATTTGGACCTAGTGTTTACCTGAAATTAATCCTGGTTACAAGGGAGTGCTTTACCTGCTAGTAAGAGGTAAAAAAGGAAACTACCACGTGTCAACTCCATTATAACATGTTGTATCTCTACATCATTCAGATGTCACTTTCTCTACCTCGTACCCAGGGTGAAATTATGTAGTCATGATGGGAACTGCTGAGATGGTGGAACCCGAGGCTGTTCTGGGGCTTGGTAGTTGTGCAAAAGGGTCACAGTCAGAAACAGTGCAGTAAATTATCTGATTATCTAAATTTACTTCTTACAGCTTTCTTTCTCTTAACTTATAATGTATTCCCTCTGTAAAAGTAAAGCTGCATAGTTGTGCATGAAAAGGTGCTCTGATGAAATGAGTGTTGCCTAATGGAATCAATACAAAAATATCTGATACTAATTTTCCAGCTACTATGACAGAAAACTGTGGAAGGAGGAGGGATCCTCTTGCAGATGGGCAAACCCTATGACTCTCTCAGTTATCCCCCACTTAAAAGCTATCAATTTAGAGCTGTCCTGTGTACTGCCCTGTGAATTGAACAAGCCTTTTCAGTCTTTAATTAAGGGTGACAAACTCTTTGAACATCACAGCATTCATCTGTTCATGTGTGGAAAGCCTGGTATAACAAAAGAATTTAATCAAACTACAAGCCTAATAAAGACTACATTTCCTGAACTAAATGATGTTATTGCTGCTGCAGCTCATAGTTTTACTTTTAAAAAAGCGGGTCAGAGTGTTCATTCATCTTGATTAGCAATGCCAACCTAATTACTTCTGGAGGAAACAGTAATTAGCTGGAGTCTCACCTCATTAATCATGACATTCTTCTAGCAGACTATTTTTATCTCATAAATGGCTTCGATTGGAACAAGGTGTATATTTGAATTCTAGTTAATTGTACACAGCTTGCTGCATAACATTTCACATTTTTATCATTTAACTGCTTCCTTCCTGTAAACCTCTCAGCTATTTTTGTAAGCTGATCTTGTTAAATAAGAGGTGAATGGCCCACATAAGATAAGTCAGCTTTAATTATGGATGGAAGGAGATGAAGGTGTGTTCCAGCAGCAGGGAAATGGAGTCCCTGCCTGCACAGGAGACTAAGGGATCTTTTCTCAGACAGAAATCAAGGCACAATTTCTATTGCACCAACACTTAAGAGAAGTCTGGGCCAAGATTTTCAATGGGAAAAAATGATTAAATATATCCTTGTTATTAAAGCCAAGTTCCTGGGGATGTCTCCATATAGGTACCTTGAAGTCAGTGCACCTGAGTTGCCAGTTGCTTCTGACAGTATTGATTATTACATGGTTTAAAAATGTGTGTTGTTAGTAACTTAGTTTTGCATTTATGAAAACCAATGAGGAAGCAAGTACTTTTTGTGTGTGTGTGGGGGGGAGGTTGTTTTTTGAAAAGTTGCTTTAAACAACTTCTTAATTTTACAAATCATGATTGCTTTATTTATCTGAACTTTAAGAACTGGCAAAGAGAGAGAACCTGGAAGCCACAGTTCCAGATTCAGTTTACTAACAAAACTATTAGAGCCTAATTTTCTAGGGAGGATGATTATGGGTGCTTTAGCCTGGGAACATCAGATTTTTTAGAGGTAGTAAAATAAATGGATCTTTGTATATATGCTTATAAAACATATGCCAAGTGTGTCCCTATTACTGGTCTACTGTGAAGAAAGTTCTCCTGCATGAGGCCATGTTTTATATATTTTTTTAAAGGTTGAAATAAAGGGTTTTTTCCCCTTACCTACAGTCTATCTTTTTAAACAAGCAGTATGTTAACCTGAAACAATGAGAGAAGATTCACAAAGAAACATAGGAAAAATAAAAGTTACTCTTTCATTTTTAACTAGCAAATATCATCAAGTTTATACTTGGCATTAGTTGTATGCAATGTTTTACATTTCCAAAGCACACAAATGTTAGCATCAGCTTTTTCTTTGCTCTTAGTAAGTAGGACTGTATTTTAGAAGTACATCTATGTTCTATGAGTAGCTTTCCTCTTCCATAATCAAGTTTACATTACTGCAAATGGAAACAAGTAGCTATTTTTGAGTCCTTACTGCAAGAATATTTAGTTATAACTGCCCCACTGATTGAGCTGTAACCCAGCAGCCATTGGGGCACTTTTGGAACTTGCAAATAAGAAAGCAAATATTCTTGTCAGTTTTTGAGAAATGATTAAATTAATTTAATTTTAATAATTAAAGAAAGTACTCTTTATGCAATTGTGTTTTGAAGAAGTTTTATTGAAGTCCTCTTTCCTCTCTTTCAATTACAAACAGGAAATGGAAGACACATGAAGAGAAAATCAAGCGTCCCTAAAACTGAACAAACACCTCTCCCTCCATCCCTTGACCCTGAAAAAAATTTTTTTCACAGGAAAGAATTTGATGTAAGAGATTTTCATTCTAAAAAGATGTCAAATTACAATCAGGTCCACACAGTGATAAAGCAAAAAGCTTCTTAACTTCTCTGGCAGAAGCAGCCCTGCTTTTTTGTAGATGTGGAGTAGCTGGAGAAAAAGGGCATATTTGACACATGCATATGCTACATGTAAATGACTTTCTGATATTCAAGTGATTAATTTAAAATTCTGTTCCAATAACTGGTATTGTTTCTAATCGTTAACTTTATTATTAGGATCCAATATGTTTATGGCAGTTATCTTTGATCATAGGTCCCAGTTACAGTGTTATGCTAGAGGCACTGCCTGTCAGATGTTAGAAATGTAGGAGTTCTCCTAATAAGTATGTACTTATAAATTAATAAAACCTTAATAAATATCTAATGAAAATTGTAGGCTTGTTTACCTGCATATTACTTGTGCAGATATCACTGATGTCTCATAATTTCAGTCATGGATCACTTCCAGAGGATTCCTCAAATCCAGAGAAAATTACATTTCCACTTCTAGTAGGCTAGAAGAAGCTCATACTGAGTTCTTAATACTCAAGTAGTACTTGTGACATCTCAAATGAATTTCTAAAAAATGAATTAAGCCATTCTTGCACTTCTGATAGAGGCTGGCATTACCTGCCCAGCTTTGAGGTGGAATTGAAAACTAAGTTGGTTAAGGACAACTCTCTCAAGAAAAAGGATGTTAATGTGCATAGGGCTCAGAATAACCAACTTTGTCTCTCGCTACAGGTCAAAATGTCAATATATCTTAAACCTGAGCTTTGTGACTTTGTGAGCCAAGTGCAGAGCCAAGAGCAGAAGATCGAAGTTCTCATTATCAGGGCTGTTTTTCCAGCCATGAGATACAGACTCAAACTTTACTCTTGCCCTCTCCACAGCAGAAATTTAATCAAAGACCCTTTAGTCAAAGGGTCAGGCTGATGTGATATCCCAGTGGAACACAATGTCTCATCCTGAAATCCACAACAAAGGGAACTGAGCTTTGAGGGAATTGATGAATGCTGTAGAGGAGTGGGGAATGATGGCCATATGTTTGGCTTCCCAGTCCTTGGGACTCAGGTGGTCTGTGGCCCAGGGAAAATGCCCTTTCATTGTCTGGAGCCTGAAAAGTTGAATTTCTGTGCATTTGTGGGGACTCTGGGAAGGGGCCAAATAGCCACTGGAGGAGTGAGATGATAGACCAGGCTGCTGCTTTGGTGCATTTGACACCTCCTATTTCCCCCTGCCTGCTGCTGCAGAGCTGTAAGAAGCACTTGAACAGGTCTCCACATTCTTATTTCAGTTTCTTGTAATATATGTCCAGATTCTCTTCTGCAAGGCCTCCAGTACAAAACACTCCAAAAAAAGTACAAAATAGTAATATGCCAGTCACAGGATGCAAATGCTGTTTTCTGGATATGTTGTATCAGATATTAAAAGCTTTGTTTCTCTCCAGTCCTGTTACTGCATTTAAAACATGTGGTCCTGGTCTCAGGTATTGCCAGGCTTTCATCCTGTGTTTGCCTTGAAAGGTTTTTAAGAATGTCCAGGGGAAAAATTTTAAACATTAAAATTCAATTACAAGCTCTATAAAATTATTCAAAATTGCTACTACTTGGTATCCAAAAGACAAAAAACAAACAGTTTCTGGGCATTGAGAGAGAGACAGAATGAGTCTGCACTTTTAAATAAGAGTAAGGGACTTGAGTGGCATAACTTCTATCACTGTCTATACCCTTTGATAGCTCTCTCCTCCAGATAATCCTAAAATTGATTACATTGCCATTGAGATATTCCTGCAGGTCTTTACTCTCACCCATTGCCATAGCTGAACAGAAAGCCAACAGAAACTAGAGCAAACTTTTGAGCAATTATATGTATTTTTTTTAATAACTATAATTATTTTGTTTTTTCTAGTAGCATAAGGTGGACACAAATGGTACTGTGGGCAACTGGTTTGTGGGAAAAATAGAACAAACCACAATGGAGAGGCATGGTGACTGTGCATTACAAACATGGAGGCCTTCCAGGGATAACCATGCATTGGCATAAGGATAATCAGACTTTCAGTATAAGGCATCCTTCTGGAAAAGGCAAGTTATGTGGTATTTCTGCTTGCTGAAGACTAATTTGTGTCTCCTAATTTTATATTGGTTTGAAGTTATCTAACACACATCAGAAAATACATGTAGTAAAACAGATATTTAAAAGTTTCTAACAAATTTTAAAATAAAATCTAAGGCACAACCTTATAATTGAGAGATTAAATCCTGCCCTAGCCAGTAAAAATAGATTAAAAGCACGAGAAATTATTTTAAGAACAGTGTTGGCTGTACTAGACAATTTTGGTTAGGTTTGTGTCTCAGTCTTTTCAGGGATTAGGATAGTCCAGAAGGCTGCAGTCAGTATGCCAAAAAATGGTTATGGCAGGGGGGATAAAATACTAAAAAAATTATAGAAAGCCAATATTTATAAATAAAATGGGACAGTAAACCTGTACCTGAAATCTAGAAGTATGATAAAGATAAACCTTGGAAACTGGTCATTGATGAAAAAATAAAGGAGACTGTCAATGACAGCATCCAGTCCTGTTTTATGCAGTGGGAATTCTGCCACTTTCATCTTTTGGCCAGGATTTTTTTCATATGGAATGGGCCCCCAGCTGGCACATACTGTTGTAGTTCCATAGTTTTCCATGGAATTATGATGTGTTTTTGACAATGTAGAATGGACTCAGTTTGAGGCTTTGCATCTTGTGCAGTCCTTCATATCAATGTGAGGAAGTTGGATCATTCAAACTTTACAGGACAAAGAAAAAATTAAATCCCCTTGTTGCTATAATCACTTTTACTGGCAATGGAAAAAATACCAGGCTAAGCTTCAAATGCTTGTAAGTCTTATTTTTCCCTTTTAATTTTGTTTGATTCTTTACGTATGAGATTAAAATCTCCTAATTTGTGAAGAATTTGCAGATGATCTCTAATCCATGTTGTTGTAACAGCCTTGTCTGTGAGTAGACCCTCACAGTGTGCACATTTAGGAAACAGATGTGGTCTCATTCCCATGGTCTTTACACCTTCCCAGAGAAGAGATGCAGGTGTGTCCAAAGAGTTTGTAAGGGCAGAAAAACTCATGGATACTGAGTTTAGATTTATTCTGCTGAGACAACAGCCAGAAGTAACTGAATTTTAACATTATGGCTTCCAGAATATATAGCAGCTTGAAGAGAGAAATTTTTCAATTCAGATTTGTGAAGTCCCAAAGAACTGTTACCATCCCTTTCTGTTGGTGCACCACTGTTCTGAGGACTGATGGAATTTTTTCATATCAGGCAGAATATGTGAAGGGCATGTTATTATATCTCAAACTGCCAGGGAAATTCCTGGTGACCTTTTCTCTTTCTAAAAGTATGTCTTGGCTCAGGCTTTTTCTCTGTGAAGTCATAAATATTTTCAGTTTTTCCAGGAAAGGCAAAGAGGTAGGGCTTCTGCTGCTCTTGTTCTGTCTCATATGCAAAATGTTTCTATATGTCTTCTCTTGTCCTGACTTAGGAGCACCTCAGAGCCTCTGCCATACATTTGAATTTTGTCTTGATTTGGTTATTCCATCCATTTGTAGACAGTGTACTGTAATTATTCTTTGCCCCAGGGGTTTGTTTGTACTGAGTCATTGAAGCTGAATAGCCCTTCTTTATGCATATTTTCTTGCAGACATAATTTGCTCACTTAAATTGTTAGTGTGTTTATGCTATTTATGCTTGATCTTGATCATAAAAAAATGCTCATTGTGGCCCTGAGTTGTAGATAATGCCTGGCATTAATTAACCAGCTTAATTTAAAGAGTAATTTTAGACTGATCTGTTAAAGAGGTGTAAGAGGTGGTGTAGGTTGAAGTGCTCTAAATGAACACCTTTTTCCTGGGATTTAGTGTGCTAAGGGGTGTGCAAAAGTTGGGCAGTCTCAATCTGTTTGGTTTAGCTGTTGCCAGCGTGGTTGCTGTTGATGGTGTGCCCATGTTTGCACCATAAAAGCACTTGGTGAGGAATGAGTGGGACAGAAGGTCTGAAGGAAAACATACTTTAATCAAGACACTAGGCAGCCCTAAAGGGCCTTGTTGTTCAAACTGTTTTGCAAATTTTGGTGTGACAGTGTGGTTTCATGTGCAACGACTTTGCTTTCATCTGCTGGAGGGAGGCCTGGGTGCACAGGGCCGTGTGGTCCTGCCCTCTCCCCCTGCTGCCTCCGAGGCTCATGAGAGCTTGCTACACAGCAAAAAAACCTTTTTCTTTTGGCTCAGTTAGTTTTGTATGAGATTAGTGATTCACGCTCCTTGAAGGGGTTGGACAACCTCCTGAGGGGAGATGGACAACATCTGGGAGTGGGAGAGAGGCCAATAACACTTTTGGGTGGAACCTTATCCTCCCACATTGGCAGCAGTGTGAGCTTCTAGATCAGCTCAATGCAACTTCATCCCAAGTTAGGGCTGGGCCAGGCCAGCAGGTGCTCACCTGGTCAAGGCTGGCGGTGCTTCGCTGCTTCAGATTCTGGCACCGTGAAAGGATGTTCAGGAAAAGGAGGATCAGGCTCAGATCACTGAAGTCCAGCACGAGATTTTAAATCCACCTCAGACAACTCTACTGAGTTCCAGAAACACATATGAACCTGTCTCTTCTGTGCAGTGATGCTGCCTCACACAGCCTGGCCTCTTGGCAGGACTGGCGCAGTAGGAAGCAAGAGGAGCAAAAATAGGGATGAGTCTCAGTGTGTGTGGATTTGTTCATCCTGGTAAATATCTGACATCACAAAATATTTGTGTGCAAGGCACACATGATTTTGAAGTTTCAATTTGAGTTTGGATACCATTCAATAATCTCATTTTATTGCCATTTAAAATCCAGCTTAATTAAAATGTACAGAGTATTCCCACAATGAGTATTGTTTCTAAACTGTGTGTCTCTTTCAAATTCTCAGTATAAACAATCTTGTAAATAGGTAATTAAAGCCATCTGCTTCTTGGTAGCCTAGTTACCTTTGCAGCATCATTTACATTTTTCTCCCCTTTAACTCAGCGAATTAAATTGCCATAAATTCTTAATTTAGTGGATAAACAACTACAAAATAATGCTTATGGCACATAATTTTTCAAGAAAAGATGTATTCTATTGAATTTCTCTTCCAAATAAACTGTTCTTCACAGACACAAAAAATTGTGCTGTCAGATTATGGGCAGACCCATAAACTGTAATCCAGCACAAGATACTTAAAATAATGTGGTTACTGTGTATGATCTTGTATTCCTTCTTTTCTATGAAAATGGTGCTTTTTACCAAGTCATCAAATGTAGGTATTGATGTCTATGAACCTGTTTTGCACTGAAGATCTGGCTCTTGTTTTAGGCCAGTTTCACAGAAGTGTAAACTGAAAGTCAAACTTTAGAATCATTCTTGGAAGTGAATAAAAACAGAGTTCTGCCTTGTGGTCACCTCTTTTAAGTGGGAGAAAAAGAACCTCTCTTGTAGCAGTCTTGCTGATAATGTTGTGACTGTAGAGTGAAGATTTAAATGCACTGAGGTAGCTGCAAAGGCCTAGATTGTAGTGCCTGAGGTACTTGCTGGGACTCGCAACTTCTGATGGAGTTGCAAATTATTTTTCCCCAATAGCAGAGGAGGAAAAATGTCTTCTGAGTCTTCTCCAAATTATTCCAAGCTCTTGGGAACTTCTGCACATTACTTCTGTGAGAGGAGAAACTCTCTTCACCTCTACTTTCTCCCTCTTAAAAATAGCAAGTTCACTGCTGATTACTCACACTCGTAAGTTCTGAATCGACATTGTAAAATCTGGAGCAAAATACTGCAATATTCCACCTGACTGGTATATTCTAAAAGCAAAATCTGCTTTAAAGGGAGCAGGAGACCTCTTGCCATCCCAAATAATGCAAAACCCCGGTACGTATTTCTCATTGTATTGATGGCACTTCCTGAAAGAACCCTTCACAACTTTCAAGCACAAAGTAAGGTATTTGAGTTCTTTAGCCCTTTAAATTCTTTTGGGCATCAAAGCAAGCAAAATTTCCTTCTAAGAGGGCTTACTCTGGATGTGGGAAAGAAAAAACCAAACCGAAAAAACCAAATCGAAAAACCCACAAGAAAGTAGCCAGGTTCTGTCTGTGACCTTGGGTTTTCTTTAAAACTCAAGTTGAAACTTGCTGGTGAAGGGAGCTGGTCGTACATAGATATAGCAAATAACTTACTGCCACTTTGGGTTTATTCAGTAACTACTTAAGGCACCTAAAATAGTGTGTGAACACCTTTAGGAAAAGAACTTAGCACTGCTGGTTATAGTTATTTTCTGAGGATGATGACATGACCAGGCAGGCTAGATATGTACAGTCTTAGTCCCAAGTTATTAAA
Organism: Melanocharis versteri; assembly: GCA_013397845.1. Classification (NCBI taxonomy): domain Eukaryota; kingdom Metazoa; phylum Chordata; class Aves; order Passeriformes; family Melanocharitidae; genus Melanocharis; species Melanocharis versteri. The sequence continues at coordinate 157,380 of VZTG01005929.1, forward strand.
ACATCCTCTTAAATGAACAGAAATTGGAAAAGTAAGTGTAATTATGGGATTGCTTATTTAATAGAAATAACCTTTTTATGGGTTTATATAGTTGCATCATTGGGAGTTGAGACACATGTAGAATATTACTGCATAACTGAGCCATTAATCCAGCACTGTACAATAATAACCTACATTTGTTTTTTTCAGTTATGACCAATTGAAGTTTGAATTATATTTTGTTTGCTGTGCAGGTAATACAAAAGTGACTTTTGGATTTGCATTTTAAGAGCTTGTTCATAATTTCTGAGTCTGGTGGTATTTCTGTTCCACACATAGTTTTCTGTAAGAATATTATGTCTTGCAGGTACATGGCATTTGCTTTAAAGAAAACTGATCTTCAGTTCCAGTGGGTGTGGTTTAGCTTAGAAATAGGTGCAAAAGAAAAAGCCCACCAAGCTCAAAAAATGAAAATGCTTTCGACCTTGAACCATAACAGAGAGAGTGACTTGTAGAGGGTGGAGTGTCTCCCAGGAGAACAGGCACATTTTGCCTTTGCATGTGCAAGGATTGCTGGTGGCTGGGGGAGAGAGGGGGAGAGAGAGAGAGAGAGAGAGAGAGAGAGAGAGAGAGAGAGAGAGGAAAAACAGGGGCATAGCAGAGCTGGCTCTGAGGAGTAGCCTTCTCCGTGAAGGAATGCTGCTATGGATCATTAGCAGCCATTGAAGTACAGGCAGAGGAAAATAATCCCGTTTTTTTTTTCTCTCCCTGCAATTTTTGGATCCATATCCTAGAAATAAAATCTGCATTAAGAGATAAAAGTTCTTCTTACTGTCAGTACAGATAAAGTATTTGCGCTGAGGGAGTCAAGGATGCTCTCCCAATGAAAGCCACCCCTTTCTTCCATGATCTGAAGGGGGCCAACAAGGAAGCCATAGAGGGATACTTCATCAGAAACCGTAGTGACAGGACAAGGAGTAAAGGCTTCAAACTGAAATAGGAAACATTTAGGTTAAATATACAGAAGCAATCCTCTACTGTAAGAGTGTTTAGGCCCTGGCACAGGTTGCCCTGAGAAGTTGTGGATGCCTCATTCCTGGAAGTGTTCCAGGCCAGGATGGATGGGGCTCTGAGCAACCTGGTCTAGTGGAAGGTGTCCCTGCCCATGGCAGGGGTTTGGAACTGGATGATCTTTAAGGTCCCTTCCAACCCAATGCCATTCTGCAATTCTATTATTTTTGCCAGAGAAGATGGAACTCTAGGAAAGAGCAGTTAGTTTCAGTGCAGGACAGATGCTGGATGTGTATTCCAGGAAATACTGTTCCTGATGAATAGGGAGGAATTCATGTGCATTTATACACATATTTATATATTTTAATTTTTTTCAGGGCTGGTAGCAACTTTTTGTCATATTTGAAGCTGAGATATCACTGGAAATACAACCAGGGGTTTGGTTACCTTAGGGATATTGGGAGAAATGATGCTGTTTTGGTTTTTGCCTTTTTTTCTTTTATATGTTCTCTGTATTCTTTGCACATATATTTGTAGCTCTGTAGGCTATTGAATTAGTGGCTAATTTTCCCAGCAATTTTCCATGGTCTTTCTCTAAGCAGAAAGACAAAACAAATTCCAGAACTCTAAGCTCCGGGAGGTGCAGGGCCCCTGTGCTATCTTGGTTCTCCCTGGCTACCAAGGTTGAGAACAACTCTTCAAAATACATTCTCATGGACAAAGTACAGCTAATACCAAGGTGGAGACTCCAGAGAAGGGGCTTGACCTGGGGGAAAGTTCCATCACCACTTGTCCTCCTAACTGGTGCTTTTTTGTCAATTATACTAATTTGCTAAACGTATAAAAACTGTATTCACCCCGTGTGGGTGAGCTTTTGTGGACATCTTTCCATAACTGCCCCTGAAAGTCTTCAATAAAGATCCACTTTTATATTACCTTTGATACTAAAATTATCTTGAGTTTCATTTCTAGGTTGGAAAAGGCAACAGGAGAAATTAGTTATTAAAACATCTTGAAGATGAAAGTTCCTTTATAAATCCTATCTCTGTTTCCTCCCCAAGAGCATTGCTGAGATGGCTATTCAGACCTTCAACTGCTATAAATTAGCACAGCTACATGATTTCCAGTGAAGCTACTTCTAATTTGCATCTGCAGAAGATCTGACTTCCTCAAATCAATGATGCCACAAACTTCCTTTGTATGATGCCTTTTAAAAGATTCCCTTGTTTTTATAGCCTAGCCAAAGAATTTGTTTTCTTAATGATATCCACAAAAATACATGAGCCAAATTCTTTGTTACCTCACTGCAAATCACAGTCCTTGCATTGCTGTCAGTGAATTTTATCTGTTGTCCAGCTGCGTAGCTGAAAAGAATTTGATCCTGTTTGTCTGTAGCGTTTCCAGGGTGTGCTTCTGCAAATATTTTTGCTTTCTATCCAGTGAGCATTTCCACATCAGTTTAGTAACCCTGACTACAGTGGAGATGTGCCTGTTTACACTCATTTGCACCAAATTTGTGCAAAGATTCTTGATATTGTTTTACAAACATAAAACATTAGGGTTTTTTTAAGCTAGAAATGGGATCAATTAAGATATTTTAAGTGGGAGCTCTGGCTTCTTTGAGGGAATTTTGTGATTAAACTCACTGGTATAAATTGTATTGTCTTCTGTACGTAAGAGAAAGAGACACTTTTTCCAACAGTTCATATTAAACATAATTTTCCACTAAGGAGACTGTAGCAGTTTGCCAGAGTTGTCACATGCCTTGATGTCTTTGAATTTCTTCCTTGGAAGCTGCTGAAATCCTTCATGCAACTGCTCCATTTGGGCATAATCCAGGAAGAGCTTTCTCCAGCTGCTTTGGTTTATTATGTATTGGCTCCCAGAATCTGAGATCACAAGTCGAGCAAAAAGGCTAAATGTAGATTCACACAGAACAGCCGGCTCTCTACAAGCCTGTGCTCCAGGAAGCTCCTCTGACCTGTTCTCAGTGCTAATGTTCCTCAAGTTACTCCCAAGACCCCTGGGATTTGGGCTGTTGATGATAACAGGCGAACAAATGCCATGCTGCACTTACGGGACAAAGGAAAGGCAAGCGGTATAAAAACCTTCTTTTCTTCTATATTTGTTGTACGGGGAGAGAAGCCCATTCCACATATCCTCCCTCACAAGCTAGAAATGAAGTGCTAAAGTTAAAATCTTGGCACTTAGGAAAACAGGAAGGAGGGAGGCTGAGGTCCAACACAGTGAGATATAAATCTTTGATGCTACAAGACTACCCTTGCTATTGCTTTTGGTCATGTTTGTATGCTTTGGATATTTTTCTCTCATGCAAATTCAGGGCATTCAAGCTTATCAATATGTTCTTACGGGAGATAAGGTCCTTCTTTCAACTTGGTAAGAAAAATAATGTCTTATTCCTAAGGCAGAACTGTCAGGTAAAGAAATATGATTGAGGTAAATGAGGTTTATGCAGGTTAGAGTGGGCTCCCTGTTGCTGTAGCTGTGGTAGGGTGGCAAAATGTCTCCTGCACCCTACTGGCAATGTAGCAGGTGTTTACTGCCAGCTACAGCATCTTCCACCCTTCATGCTTCAGGTATTGCCATTCAGGTCTGTCTCAGCTTTGCAGCTAGATATTGAGGTCTGGATATTCTCCCTCTCTCCCTCCCTTTTTTATTTCTCTGTCCTTCACCCTTCCCCTTCTTTGCAGTGCTGTGCAATCAGCTGGGTAAAAAACTAATAGTTGTGAGAATGGCACTTGTTCTTCACTGCATCAGAAACCCAAGTCTGAGGAAGTGCAGAGAAATGGAAAGGCTCAGGTTGGGATGGCAATGTTTCCAGAAGGGAAACACAGCTGGAAAGGCTCCACAAGCCCATGTGTTGGTGGCTTGCAGAGCAGCAGCCCATTAAGGCCCCACCACATCTACCTGCAGTCTCACAGGATACTTAGCTGGGCAGGTGATGAACTGGGAACAAATCCTAATGACCTGCAGAGGTGGAGCAGGTTGGAGATGCTAATCACTGTCAGCTCCAGACAGCTACAAAAAGGCACAAACCCTCCTAACAATTTGTTGCCCACCAAAGAAGAAACCTGGAGGTATGAGGAGGTCTTTGTGTCCCTTGTCCTCCCTGGCATCACAATGGAATGGACTTAATTGCTGGACACAAGCATTTCTTGGCCCAGTTGCTGGATGGAGTTCTTGGCACTACCCACACTGGTGTTTCTGTGTGTGAGAAAGTGAGAACTGTTTTATTTCAGTTTTTTTCTAATAAAAAATATTCTGTCCATGCTATGTTCCGATACAGTGGTGCAACAGCATTTTCTCCAAGATGTGGACATTCAGGAATGGAAGACATGATTACAGAGTTCCAGGATTCCAGCCTAGTCCAGGTAAGTGTTTAGGCATTCCTTTTGCAGAAATGAATAATCCCTATTAATTAAGAGGATTCTTAAGTACTTTCCTGAACTGTCTTGGAGGATCAAATACACTTTCTTCCCAGAGCTCCGTTTGTTTTTCTTTTTTTTTTTTTTTTTATTCTATCATTTATGATTTAAGAACAGAGCTTGAAAAACAGCTGCTGTGAAGACTTAAAGATCTCTATAATTCATATGTTCTAAACTCAGCAATCCTAGGATACTTATGTTCTTTTACAAAGCAGGGGGAGGAAAGGACATGCAAAATCTTTAAGATGCTGTTTAAAAAAAAGACTTCAAAGGAAGAGGGAAAGTTCTATCCTTTCATAGCTCAAGAAAAGTATGCCAGAGTTATGCAGATAATCAAGCGTCTTCCCCACACTTTAAGAGTGCAGAATGTGATTTTCTTCTTTCAGTTACAGCTAAACACTTTATAACTTGAAAAGCTGTAGTTGTGTTTTTAGATACATCATGGAGAAGCTTAGGAGAGCTTAAAGAGCTAACCTTAATGAGTGTATATACATTTTATGTGAGCTGCAGTGCTCTTTAGTTATGATAAAATGGTTTTTTCTGACTATATGCAGGAGTATTTTATTTGGGGTCTCTCTCTGGCTTAGTCTGAGTTTCTCACTATTGCAGTTCTACTGCCAGGAAGAACCCACGTATACGTTCCACGACTATCATGTGTCCTGGTTTCCTGTATGTCACCTGCAGCATCTTGGGAGGGACTAGGGAGTTCTGGCTTAGAAAAAGGGTGTGGATTGGAGGAGGAAGAGAATGGGTGGGTGACTGTGGCCAGGGAAGAACAGCAGGGTTGAACAAGTCTTTTTTTTAATCTTCCTAAAACAGAGAGCTGCAAAATGTACTATAATCCTAATCTTAACTGGTGAAGTCAATAGGAAATTTGCCTTTTTTTTTTTCTTTAAGGATTAGTTTTTTCTCTTTTCTGTGTGCTTGTCAGACAATATTTTCTTTGAGATGAATATATCCAAGTTCCAAGCCTGAATATATAGCTTATACAATGCTAAATACTTTAAATTTTCTCAATTTGTAGTCATTAAAGTACTGTCTAGATATTGGAAATTTTAACTTCTTTGCTGAAGGTATTCTTCCTCATTTATTATACCTTGGATAGGCTGCATTTTTCTCTGCTTGACTGTTGTGACCAAGAGCAGTAGTGGACATTTGAATATAACAGGTGAAAAAACTCCAAAGCCATTTACCAGCAAAGGCCATTTCCTACCTACCCTGAGAACTTGTCCCAGTGAGAGGCAACAGAGGTTGGTCATCCAGGGACAATGAAAAAAGCCCGTCTTCTTGTACCTGAAACTGTTCCATCACTTTGGATTTTAGTATTTGTATCCTTTATCTAAATAAAAGATTTTAGCTTCGGGTAAAATCTCACTGTGAACTTATGATTCCAATTCGCAGCATCAATATTTATCTTTTGTTCCTGACTGAAGCAGTTCAGCTCCTCTTGTCACAGATATTTTTCTCTGTTTACAAGGTTGAATTCTTGTCTTGTAACTAATATCTCCCAAGCCCATATGGTAATGAATATGTGCTAGCTCTTCCTTTTTCCACTATTTTGCTTTAGAAGATAAGGCCATCCCTGTCATCTTTTTGCAAACTATGCTCAAAGCACATTCAATTGTGATTATTTAAAAAAAAATACATTTATGAGAAACAACACAATGTATAGAGGACAAAGCACAGGTTCTGAACATGTAAATTGACGTCTTTTTTCCTGCTTTTTCGTGCTGATGGACTATTGCATCTTAGACAGCTTTAGGGTTTTTATCATGGCTTCACATTTGGTAGAAAGGCTTCAGACTTGAACTGAACTATGAAAGGATAAAACTTCCTCTCTTCCTTTGAAGTCTTTTTTTAAAATAGCGTCTTAAAGATTTTGCATGTCCTTTCCTCCCCCTGCTTTGTAAAAGAACATAAGTATCCTAGGATTGCTGAGTTTAGAACATATGAATTATAGAGATCTTTAAGTCTTCACAGCAGCTGTTTTTCAAGCTCTGTTCTTAAATCATAAATGATAGAATAAAATGAAAAAAAGGGGTCCTATGAACTGCCCAGGGTCCTACGAATACTGATTTATATACTTATTTATACAAACATTTCAGTGTGTAGAGACAGCACGCACGACTCATGAAGTTTTACCTTCTTATGTACTTTCCTTAAATTTAAAACCGATGCATATTTTTACTGAACTTCATTGTTAGAAGATGAAAGCATTTTTTTTCTCTGCTCTTTTAAATAATTTTAAACCTAGATTATTTGAATTGGAGACCTGTTTTTTATTTACTCAGCACTTATTTACATAATCAGTACACAGACCTTTACCTGTCCAATTAAGCCCAGCCCACTGGGCAGTTAATTTTAGCTGTTAGCTTCTTTTCCCTACTCACTTTTTATTTTGCACGTTGCACCTTCAGACTTCAGCTAAAGATTCCAATACAAATCAAAAGCCATTTTTAAGATTGGATTGCTAATATTTCTCTGCACAGAGAGTCTTGGGAGCAAGCATTTTGGACCTGTTTTTCTATGCTTTCAAATAACTCAGGATGCATCTCAGAACACTTCCGTGTCAGTTGTGCGAAGAGGACTCTAAATTGCAAGGCTAAAAATCTGACTGGATACATCTCATTGGCTCTTTCTAGCTTTATTTGCTGAAGTTTGTCCATTTTTGCCTTCACATCAAACACTGCTTTTCTTCCATGTGTTTGGCAGAATAGCTCTAAAACAGTTATGAGGCTGTTGTGAACTAAGAGTTGTTTCCAGCGAGGTATTTGCAGTATTCCCTTGTCATTGTACTTGCTGACAAGACAGTTTTGGGGCTAGAATTTCTCCCTATCCTTAGTGTGACTGGTTGCCAGAAAATGAGCACCATATGCTGTATTTAGTTTAATAAAGTTCTCGGTGTGTTATCTATGTCATTATTCCTTCTGTAACATATTTGTAATGTAAAATTATATTAGGAAATCAGGCAAACTGCAGAGTCCATAAAGATGGCAGGGCTGCTGCTCAGAAGCAACAAGCAAAGAAAACCCCATGGGGGAGGTTTGCAAGCCCTGGCTTTTTGCCCTTTCAGCTTTCTTCAGGTGACAATAGAGAAGAAATCTTGTGCATTCTGACTACATGGGGACCTGGGAAAAAAATCCATTATCAAGGGATCGGACTACAGTAGACTAAAAAAATTATTTTAGCTGAAACTAGGTGTAGTCAGTATTGAGCTTTTTTTCTTGGCCTGGCCCTAAAGGTACAAGACCTGTACATAATATTTGCTTGTCTTTTAGGTAAAACCCCCTTGTTTCATGTTTGTCTTAATAATGGATAATGTTCAGCTCCCTGCCTTGCAAAAATGTTATGCAAAACATTTCCTGTTTTCTAACTAGCTCTAGTTCTGAGCTTGGAGAAAGCTTTTGGCACTCCTTATCAGAGGAATTCAAACAGCTTCCCAGCATGCTTTTATGACCTGCTTAATACACAGGGACTTGGAAGCAAAAGTGGATGTAAACCAGGTTTTAGGGAACAGGCTTTACATATTTTTTTTCTGCTTAGTTTGCTTGAATTTCAACAATTGATTTACTTTCCAGAGTTTGTCACTGCCTAAGTCTTGCATTAACTACTGCTGGTGGTAGCAAACTCTCAAATTCATTTCAAGCAGTTCTTTTCAGGTATCTTAAGTCTGCTTTCAGAAAATTAGAGACATCCACCTCCAAGACTTTTCAAAAATAAGGCACTGAAGGAATTGGAGCTCTGCAATGTGTATGTATGTGATACCTCATGAGCTCATTAGTTGGTTCTCTATCACAATAAAGCTATTTTTATGATGGAGTAATTCCAGTCCTGCTTGAACAAGAAGTACAGAAAATCTCAGTCTCGTAAGGAACCAAGATTTGCAGTATTTTTGTGTTGATTTTTTGGAAGAGAGCAGATGTTGGGAACATGCTTTGTTAAGCTTTTAGATGCATATTTAGGAATGAAGAAACCTTCATGCTTGTTCCTGCCCAGCAGTCCATTCATCACTGGATTGTACCATGTCAGGGTAGGAATTTAGGAATTTCAGTGGAATTTGCAGAAACTCCCAAAGAGACAACTGTTGGACAGTCCTGCCTGTCCAATTACATTTCTTTTTGCTTGCTTGTCAGTGATGGATGGCAGAAACCACAAGACTTTGCTTGCTCATTCTGGTTTTAATATCTGTGTCTCTGTAACACTCATGGCAATGTACTCTGCAGAATAAAAAGGTATTTTCTTTTTCTTGCTTTGCTGTCTGAGTGCTTTGCCACACCAACCCAAACATGTGGTCCACCCATGTAAGACTTGTTGATGTGACTCACTGAGATGCCGCCAGCTGTGGTGAACCAGAGACGAGTTGTGAGGCTACGCACATCATTCACAAGGCCAGAGAAAATAAGCTATTGAAAGCTTTCTAGGATAAGTATGACTCCCAGGCTGAAATTAACATTTGGAAACAGCCAGATCATTCCAGGCTGAAAATGAAGACAAAGGTAGCATGAGCCACAGCAATGAACACAGTGCAGGCTCTGTAGCTGTGCTCCAGCTGATCACAGGTTATCCCCTTTGTGCCATTTCCTAAATTTATTACACAGCTGACCTACCAAGCCCAAGTGGCTAGTTAGAATTGATGAGTGGATCTTGAAAGTGGTTTAAAAAAAGAGAAACCTCCACAGTAGTTTTATTGTGATGGGCCAGAAGAGAGGAGTGTGCGTGGGTGAATAGGGGAAGACTAAGAGTGAAGGTCCTGTTGCAGTGCAGTCTCTTCTAGCACTCTCCAGTGTCATCCATTCTTCCACTGCAGAGGCCCTGGTCTTAATTTGCATATCAGTCAGAGGTTATAAACAGCTCAAATAGGGCCTGGCATATTCCACTTTACCCATTGCTGCTGAATTTGGCCTCTTGAATCCTGTTGAAGAGCTTTGATTTGTATGGATGACTACTGCAGAGGCCCTCTCTCCTCCAGCAGCAATGGTCCCCTGCATGGTACGTGCTGTGTGACGGAGCTCTGTGCCTTGTGGTGGCTAAAACAGTGATATGTAGGGAATGTCTTTCACCACATCTGCTAAATCAATTGTTAAAATATGCTGTGACAGCCCTTCTCCAGACATATGTGTGCACTGAGGACACAGGTTAATGTCGTGACCTCTTTGTGGCAGGTTATTGCCGTTTGATCCCATTTTAATCTACATTATCTTTGTTTATGATTTTAGTTGTATATTATTAGCGCTGGGACTCTCACAAAACTGCAAACACCCACATCAGCCTGTACTTTCACTCAGAAAGCCCAGCAAAGGCAGGCAACTATCACAAGCTCTCTGAACACAAATGATTCCCTCCCAACGCTGCCAGACCAGTGGCAGAGGTTCTCACGGACATCCAGGGAGTGTCCTGGTGACTTGGGCATCAGGCTAAATACAGCTTTTAGATGCTGGTGCTTAAGTGACAAACATGATGAATTATGAAGAATCAACGAAGTGAGCAGAGAGAACAAAAGTACTTATGACTGGCATGGCCTAAAGTTTTGAGCCAATTGCAAAAATAATTCATGAAAACATGGCAAAGAAGGGTTGATGCTTTTGGGAATAGCTTTCAGCACTATGTGAGCAGCTGTAAAAAAATCTCAGAAGTTAGAGCAGATAGATGCTCTTTGAGAACAATATAACCACGAGTGATGCATTAGAAGTCTTAATCCATATCAGAAATTATAATCCATACCTTTGCCGGGTAAGGAATCTCTGGGACCTCTACGACTATTTTTTGGGTGCTGTACGAGAAAAATCATAAATCAGCTGTGTTGGTGTAACAACACTGCATTACAAATGGTGAGATCCTTTAAAATACAGAGCATGGAGTTTTCCTTTATTGCCCTTTGAACCTGAAACACTGGTATTCATAGTGGATGTAGCGTCTTCCCATTGTGGAATTCTTGTAGTGGAGCGGGAAGGGGAGCGGGTTTTTTTCAGTTTTATTTTTCTTCCAGTAGCCCCCCTATTCCCTCCAAAAAAGCTTTGCATTGTTGAATGCTGAAAGAGCTGGGGTTTACAACGAAAATCTCTGCATGAGATTCATTATAAAATTGCAGGAACAGGCAATATTTCAAAGTCCTCTGAGATTTAAATACTAAAAGCTCTTATCTTGTGTAGATTCCTGCTAAGAATACTGGGATATGCCTCTATACTGGGGTATGTATTACATTTTAATCTTTGATGGTATATTTTTGGTTATTAAAATGCTGATTTTTTAGAGATCGTTCTAAGTCTGCTGTAAAAATGTTGTGCTGAATTTAAATGTAAACTTGAGTACTGGCAGTCAAGTGACTGTCAGGCAGCTGCCTGATTTCAGACCCCTTGAAAGCCCCACTCTTTTTACCTTTTATTTTTCATACAACTCCCTATCAATGGGTAAGATTTACTTAATTTCAGCTTTCTAGCATCCATTTGAAGGAGTCATCTCATTCTCTTTGTAGTTAATGGAAAGAGATAAGTACTTCCAGACAGTGCCTTATCTCAGAAAGGTGAGATTAATCTGCTTTTGGAGATGTGTATCCATTCCTATTGACAACAGAGGAATCCTGGAGAGGTAGTTCAGACTAGATGCCTATCTTTAGGTGGCTGAAGTTAGGTATGATGTTTACTCCTTATCCTAGGTGGTTTTGAATCAGACTTTCTAGTTATAGACTGATAGCAAGGGAAGCAGTTCCTCCAACACAATACCTTGTCATGCCAGTGAAGCTTCAGGTATTCCTAAAAGTGGGCTGGGAGGCTGACTAAGAACAGCACCTCATGAGAGGAATGGGGAGATGTTCTCATGACTGTGGCACTGGTTTATGGAAATGTCTGTTCTGTTCCACCATGCAATTCCAGGCTCACTTGGGGCTCATCTCCCTGTTGCCCACATTATTGCCTAGCAATCAAAATTTTGCTCTCTGGAAGGAGTTTTTGAGGAGATAAGACTGAGTTGTTAAATACCCACAAAACTGAGAACAGCACAAGTAACTGGAGAGGCAGAAGTAGGAGTACTGTGAGTGGGCAGGAGCTGCCTGATGCTAACCCAGACTTTCAGATGCTTTTTAATTGCAGAGATCACACCCTTTTAGGAATGAGAACCTCCCCAACCCATTTATAGCACACCCCTCTGGCAGCTAGAGGTTGCTTCCAGGGAAGGAAGGAAAGAAAGATGACTTTGAAGATACTCGTGACGGGAGGCAGCCGCCGTTGACAGCAGGTTGCGTGTGGCACTTTGCACCAAATCTCCTTGGGCACCTGAGCATGTCCACCCTTGGCTCTCAGTCCTCAATGCCTCCCTGATCCAGTGCCCAGCTATGCTGTGCATGCCATGGATGAGCATGTTAGTCTAAGAATTGCTGCACAAACCATTCTTTTTCTCAGTGGAGAAATAAACACAGGCTTTTCTTCTTAAGAATATAATAAGATCAGAATACATAGGAAAATAAGTGTGTGGGTATGTAAAGACTACCTCTGTATAAGCATCTGTTAGCACTCACTCTTATGGCTGGGAGATTATCATCTCTATATCCCATGACATTATACAGCAGAAAGAACACTTGCACACATTATCTTTCCATGTATTCTTTTTATGATCAGGACCTCTGTAGGCCAACAAAGCTTCTGGAAACAGATACAGTTTCTTTACAACTTCCATATATCATTTTGTAGTCACATGAAATAGAAAAATAATTGAGAAACAGGAATTTATAAAAGGCTGCTCCTTCATTTTTATTAATATGAAAGCAAGAGTAACTGCCTTGCAGAATATGGAAACATCAGAAACCTTCCATCCTGCAGTATCCGATAATGCTTTTTTACTGCTCTGTAAATAATTTTAGTGGATCCTGAAAGAAGAAATTTAAGTGGTGTGGTTTTTGTGGAGGTATCTGAAAAAGGTAAAAGAATACTTCGAAATGGAAGAGTTTAGGAAGGCTAGATCTCAGACCTTTAAAAGGTGAATTTCCCAAACCAATATAGTGTGAAAGCCCATCTTTACACTAAGTAAATGTCGATTATTAAGATATCGAAAGCATGCATTAGGAAATCAGTAAATTTGTTAGTAACTGTAACATCAGACAAATAAATATTTAACATGACTGGCAAAAGGAGTATATATAAAATTTTTCTTCTATTCTAAATTTCAAGATTACATTAGTAATAGCATACTTGCCAAGATCACAATTTTTTTGTGATTAAAATACCTTAGTGCTATTGATGTCTGCACAATATGATACATTTCTTTCCTTTACAGACTTTCTGTGCTATGAGGAGATAATACAACATTTACAGGAAAGCTGAAACCAGTAGCAGTGGGTAAAAATACCACAAGATGTCACTGCTAACCTGGCAAAACGGCTGCTGCTGCCAAGCTGCTAGACAACATACTATTAATTTATAATAAAAGATATCTGACAGCTTTATTCTGATGAATTATGGGAATCCAAAGCACAATTCCAAGTCTTTGGTTTATAAATTGTCATTGATTTTAATGTTCTTTGTAAAGTTGTGGCATGCAACAAATTTTCCTGCCAAAAGCTGTTAAATAAATAGTCATCCTTTGCTCTGAATAGTACATTGAACTTGTTAGAGTGATGAGCAGAATGAATTGATGGTTGTCCATAAACCATTTATGACAGAATGCACAGCAGAAGTTCAAACAATTATTGAATGCATTTATTAGAGTTGGGGTTTTTTTTAAATACTCCACTGAACAGAGAGGAATGGGCACAGGTAATACAGGAGCAATTTGACACTGTTCTTCGCCTGATGCTTCCTCTTGAATAATACATGGCTGGGGCTGCCACAGGATTTCTGAGCAGTATATTTGCCTCCCCCCTGAAATAATCTGATTTCCCAGCATAGGAGATCTGGCACCATGAAAATATATTTCATACCCTCTGGAAACAAACAGTTATTGTAAAGACAAGCTAATTTTCCTTTCTAAAAATTAACTACTAACTCTTGTGTTTCCTTGAAAAACTTACAAAATGGTTATAATAGTTGCAATTAATTTTAAACTCAAATTTATATATTTTTGATAGCACTATCTGTAGAGTCAAAGCTGTGGAAAATTTACTTTTTCTCATGTAGTGTCCTTTGTTAAACCCAACAACCACACGTAATTACCTTTGAGAGGGAAAATAACTCAAACCAACAAATTGCCAACAAACGTATTTCCAAACCTTTGCCCTTTTTCTAGATCTGAAGTGAGATCAAATCCCTTTAGCAATTTAAACGGGTAGCACAGTGTGCAAGGAGTTTGGACATGGAAGGACTGAAAGACTGGTTTAAAAACAAAAATCAGGTTGCTTATATGATGCTGCTAACCAAAAATAGAAAGTGGAGGTGCTAGAAAGCTTACAAGTGAGCTTGGTAAAGTTTGCAGCACTATTTTGTAGAGGCAGGGACAGATCCGCAGATTATATAAATTGATTTAGCTCAAAGTTTGGGGGGAAAAACGTTGTTTACAGCAGCTGAACACAGAGAGCTAAGTATATTTTGTCAGTTCACTGAAGCTGCATGTATGCACAACTGCTATGCTTGATTAAAGAAATTATACCCCTAAACTCTGGTATTTACATATCGTGTTTTCTAAAATCTTGGCAATATTTCAGTTCATATGTGTAAAATCAGAAGAAGCAAAGTTCTTGCTTGATATTTTTGCTTTTTGCAGAAGTATAACTGAACAAGGAATTTTCTGGGTTCTACTCATTCGTGGAACTGTCATTTTCAGATATGGTACATCAGCCTTAAATTTGAGTGTATTTTGTCCAAGGGGCTGCCTCAATGTGAGTAATGTGTACTCTTTTTTTTTTTTTAAAGAAAGTATAATGAAAAGTTGGGAACAGAAATAAAGAAACAATTTGGAAATTTTTGTAATGCTGGCTCCTACCGACAGCTTGTCTGGAAACATTATGGTCTGACACATAAACACTGTGTTTACTAACGTTTCAAAATGCAGCCTATAATCTGTGTACACTTGTTATTTTATTAATGCTTTTTATTGCAAGTTACAGACAAACAAATGTTTGAATACAGTGTGACTTGTAGGTATGGACAGATGTTGACACACTTAAAAAGCTTTTAGTTGTATGGATTTAAAATATATTTAGGTTTTAGTTCTGCAAAGCTAGAGCAGTGAGGGGAAAAGATTTGTCAGTATAAACTTATGTACATTTTTAGTGTATGGGAGGTTTTGGTAAATGTGTATTAAAACTGAGAGTTGATGAGTGTTTTGTTGAAATGTTGCTTGCCTTCTCCCGGTGTGAATCCCGCTTCTAGCCCATGGCAGATACCTCTGGGCACTGGAAGGTGCTGCAATGCCAGGGAAAAGGAGATACTTTGCTGTTTTGGGGAAAGGGGGGAAGTTTGCAGTAACACTGAATGCTTTGCCAGTAATTCCTCTCCACTCAGGTTTGCAGTTGAGGGTAGGATTGTGCAAACCCTCTCTAAAATCCCTGTAAGAAAATACAGCTGATTCTCGCCATTTAACATCTGAAAACTAAACAAACAGAACCTTCAAATCCTTCGACATCTCACCGACATTAGCAAGCTAAACAAACCCCACAAAGCAGACAGGTTGAGTGAGACACGACTTCTAGAATCCGTGTCTCTGAGGAGTACTTGGAAGTATTAGATCTCATTTCAGCGTGCAGCTTTTGAAAGAAACAGCCAGGGCACAATTGGCTGCTCATGTAAATTGTTCTTGTTTCTTGCAAACTAGTGGAGCTGGGATAATTTACTCCAGCGGAAGCTCTGGTTCCCCCAAATGTAGTCAGATTTGTCTGTAAGTCTTTCAAGCTCAGGAAAAAAAGAGATAGAAATCTTTCCGTACATGTTTTCCCCTTACATTTCGAAAAAAAAAATGGGAAAGGAAAAAAAATGAAAGGATCCCCTAGCCTTCCTAAAAACCTGAAAAAAATGTTTCACACAATTTTTATGGGACCTCTGAGGACCTTGAAGTTTTAAGTAATCTTTTTTGATGATTTTAGACAGACCATTAAGCTGAGGATAAAAGTCCCTCTGTTCAATATCTGGATACATTAAGCATTAGGCTTAAAATTTACAGCTTTCATTTTGACAAGAAAAATGGCACGTTTGGTCTCAAGTGCTACCTTGAACTGTTTTTCAACATTAAGACAGGTTGTCAGTCGGAGGGGAGGAGGTCTGGGCACCAGTGGCAGCTGCTGCTGCTCTTGCTATGTGCACATGCAGGGATAGAGAGATGCAGCATTGCTGCCTGTCAAGAGCTGCAACTTGAGAATGCTTTGGCTTTTTTAAAGCAAAAGGAAAATGATGCTGATCCATGGGAAGGCAGAAAGCAAATGGGGTGTCATTTCTGACTGAAAAATGGGTGGTTCATCCAAATATTTGAAAGAATCAAAAACAGGGGAAGATGGAAAATTGGGAATCATATTTCCAAGAAAGCTTTGGGGATTAGAGTAAAGGGGAGTTTGACTTCCAGCTTCCCTGGGGCTGGTATTCCAGAATGACTTGCTCTTCCCAACATCTTTGAGCATATTTTACCAAGAAGCAACCACTTTCAATTTTGTCCTACGTCTGAAAGAGAGACAGAAAAGCAGACGTATTTATTGGCAGTGTCCTCAGCTGGGAAGATACAGCAAGATTTTGTAAGGAACCTGATAGGGGACTTTCACTATGTTAATTCAAGGCACAACCAGTGTACAGCTGGTCTTAATAGTATTTTGTACGGGGAGAAAAACAGCCCAGACCATTCAGTATTGGAGGATGACATTTGCTGTCTATAGGCATTTCTTCTTTTGAGATTTGCCAATGTTAGCAGCTACTTTTGGTTTGGTGGATTATTAGGACCTTAAATAATTTTATTAATTAGATTGAAGGGGCAGGGGGGCAGTGACCACCCCATGTGGAATTAATGTACTTGTCTCTGGAAAGGTGTAGAACTGTCTCAGTTAAGGAGAGTGCCCATCTTGCTTGCAGGTGGCAAACCAGGTTTGCTGGACAACATCACAGTACAATGACTTTGTGTTTTAGTGAGACAAGGTTTGAAGAAAGTTTGCAAAAATTTGCTTAATGGTAGTGGGTGAAGAGACAACTCCAGGAAGAGATTAACCTTTTGTTGCTTGGCTGAAGTCAGTAAGTTTAATAGAACAAAAATTTATCCATTAATTGGCCATCTTCCAAATTAAAGTAGAGCTGGAAAATAAAACAACTGTAGAAAAATGCCTCTGGGCTTTTCCCATGTGAGTTACTAACTGCTGCCATATATATGTCCTGGTAATGGTCACAAATCTTCGGGCAAAAAAGCTTTGATAACCAGTCAAAGTGTCTCAGAAAGATCTAAGCACCTATAAAACTGCATCCTCTCTAGCTGCAGGAGGCAACACATGATCAGGCCGTGCAAAAGCAAGAGACATATGACTGGTTTGCTGGCATTAGTCTGCATTTATTGTCTCTGTTATTATTAACTTCAAGCATCTTGTGATTTATCTGATACTTGAAAAGAAGGACAGCAAACAAAAGGAGTTGTTGTTTGTTTATTTGTTTTTAATTTTTTTCCTTGGAAGCAGTAAAATATTAACTCAGTGCAAGTACACTAGGCTGTTGTCTTCACACAGTCAAGAGAGAGATGACCTACCGCCACGAATAGCACTCACATGTTTTTCAGAGACATTAAATAGGAAAATATCATCTCTCAAGTCACAAGAGAGCTGAGAAAGTGAGCT
Source organism: Melanocharis versteri (assembly GCA_013397845.1). NCBI lineage: Eukaryota > Metazoa > Chordata > Aves > Passeriformes > Melanocharitidae > Melanocharis > Melanocharis versteri. The sequence continues at coordinate 174,537 of VZTG01005929.1, forward strand.
GTAACAGGGTCAATAAACAGGCTTAATTACGATGGATCTTGTGAGCACTTGCCACCCTTTGGGTTAAGGCTTACAGCCTGATCCAGGATCACACATTGGGTCAGACTTAGAAATACTTCCATGAAAAATCTGCAATTTGGTGATCAATTATTCAAAGTGAAGAACACTCTTACCGTCTCTCTCATTTCTAAAACATGACTGAAAATACCTAAATGTTTTAAAGTCAGTGGTCTTGATTAACTGCTGCTTGGGATGGATGAAGTACTCTCAGAGCTGTCACTGGCTTGTTTTTGAGGCACAAAAGTCTCAGGAAAAGGAACTGGGGTATTTTGGCCCTGTTGTCTTTCCTTTGAATCCCAGAAAAATTCTGGGAGAAGTGACCAATAAAATTCTTTGTAAGCACAGATAAGTTAACAAGATGAATAGCCACCAAAAGGATTTGTCAAGAGAAAAATCGTGTCAAACCAATCTAATTTCCTTTTGTGAGAGGCTATCAGATCCTGTGGATAAAAGAAAAGCAGCAGATGACATATTTTCACTTTCTTTAGGCTTTTGACAGTGTCTCATGACATTTTGATAAGTAACCTTATATTGGTGAAATGACTGTAGATGGGGCCCAAAATCAATTAGGAAACTGAATGTAGAGAATTAACAGGCGTTTGCTGTCAAAATAAAAGGGTGAATTTAAGGTGTTCTGCAGGAGTCTGTCCTGGATTCAGAGCTATTCAGAATTTCAGTTGCAATTTGGGTGACAAAAGAGGGCACGCTTATTGAATTCCCATGTGCTAGGAGAGACGGAGAGCACAAAGAAGACCTAGATTAGAGTAAAAAGTACCCCATATTAAAATAGATTGAGATTTTGGAAGAAATTAAATGCAATTTGATAGGAAGAGTTACATGTGTCACACTCAGGCTCATATGACCAGAAGTTCAAGTTGAGGGGGAAACGCCTTTGCTAGAAGCTCTATGGAGGGGACCTGAGAGAGACAGTAGGGTATAAGCCAAATGTAAGTCAACACTGTCATGCTGTTGTGAAGAAGGCAAATACCATTTTGGAAAGTGTCAACAGCAGTATAAGCTGCATGACCCATGAAATTTTTCTGCCTTTTTTAGCATCTGTAAGACCTCAGCTTTAAGGCTGTATCTGCTTTTGTGCAGCGCCGTTCAAAAAAGATGTGGACTGGCTGGAGAAAATACAGAGGAGAACAGTGATAGTGATCAGAGGTCCAGGAAATGTGAGCTCTGAAGGGAAAGTAGATTAATTTCCTTCTAAGATAAAAAAGCAAGGACTGGGGTTACGTGGCAATGACATGCAACTACACAAAAGCAGAGGGACCATGCAGGAGAGGTTGTGGGAACTCCATCATTGGGTCTCTTACAGAAAACTTAAACAGAGGAATGATACAGGAAGAGAACGAGAAATCAGTATGTTCCCTGACAAAGGCTGGGGACCACCACATTAGGTGGAAGCTTAACAGAGATAGGATCCCAGTCATGCCTAATTTTTCAGAATGTTAATTTTTAGAAAACACTTTGGGTTGTCTCATTTGAGGCTAGTTCACACAGGTAAAGCAACAGTCATCATTGTGCAACATTGATAAATCAAGGGAGCATTGATTTAAGATACGCATGTGCAGGGACTAACAATAATATTTTATTTCTATAAAGAAACCTTTGGGTCTGACACATCTGTAGCTAAAAGTTCAGTTTGGAAGTTTGACTTTTATATATATAAATATTGCAGAGTGGAAAATAATGCTGAGGAGTGTTGATATTATTTGTTCTGCAATACTGATCACAGGTCTGACTTATGCTTTGACTATGAGCAAGGACAGAAAAAAAGAGGATCCCAAATCTAAAGAGGGTAATATTTTAAAAAAATCCTTCTAAATTCTGTTTTCAAAAGTGATCGAGGCACATAAGAATCTACACTCCACTGAATTTTGACTCGGTTTTGAAAGCCTGATGAAGATGGGTTATCATCTTTGGATGGATTGCAAGCAGTGGGAATAGCTCCTGCAGTTGCTTTCATTGCAAGTGTTGTCTGAATGTTTATATTTGCCATCCAATTCCAAACTCACATTTGCAGGAGAATAAAACCAGAGTGAGTGCTGGACAGCAGATGAGCCTAACTGAGAGCTCTAAATCACCAAAATCAGTGATACAAAACAAAACGTATGAGCAATCAATACTGTCCATCTACCTGTGTTTTGCTATTTGAGAGTTTCACTCCAGTCACTGTAAGACAAGTGGTCCTAGCAGAGAAATGCAATGGGAGAGGCTGGAAGAGACTTTCAGCTCCTCAAGGGTATTTCACAGGGCAGGTGAGCCTGGAGAGAAAGCTAAGGAAAAAGTAGTGGAAGTGGTAAACTCTAAAAAAAATGTGAGGTACGCAAGACATGAAAATGCTGAGAGCTGAAGGGTCAGAATTTTTTAGCTGTGGATCTCCATCACAATATCCTCTCCACTGAAAAGGGCAGGAGAAGGGGAAGTAGTTCTAAGTGAGAATCAACACAGAAGGCAGCATCAGAAATACAGTGACAGACAGGAAGAAAGTGGGAAGATGAGATTTTACCTAGAGTAGATGGTATTGAGATGGAACAAAAATTCCAGCAAATTAAAAAGCAGGAGGAGCAGGGAATTTGGAAAAAGAAGGGGTGTTTTTGGGGAAGTCAGGAGGAGAGGAACTTGGGGCTGAAAAATTAGTAATAGAAACATGTAAATCAAAATGATTGACACATAATTCAGTGAAATGGTCAATTCTTATCTACCTTCACTGGGATTTAAATCTGTCTTTGCATGTGTTTGTAACTGCCCTTCCTGCATACTATCACTGTTGTCTCTTCATTTGATGAACTGAACTGCTGTTAGTTTTCTAAAATTTGACCAAATAAAATTACTGAAGCCAGAAGATAAATATCTGTCTCACTCTACAAACATGCCAGCTCATCAGACTCTTATTACAGCAACCAGCACGAAATCCTGCTGCTTTTTAGGAGATGTATTTGCAGTACGGATCTGCAGCAACTCTGGACATGACAGCAGAAGCAACAGCTCATCCTTCTGTAACTTGTGTTTGAGTGGAGCCTGAGCAGAGCATTTGCTTTTCTTCATGGCTTTACTTCTTTTCCCTGATTTTATTGAGTACAACCTATTTGTGCTTTGGACAAACAGCTGGGATTAGCTAGAGGTGTTTTAGTTGGCTGGCCATCAGTTCTAAATAGCAAGGAAAAACTAACTTCAAAGCAAAGTGCATTTCAATTAAAAAAATGAAGAAAGAGACACGAAAACTTTACTAAAGTAATGAACTAAGAGAGAGGGAAAGAAAAGTAGCTGTGTCAACAATACCTTATTTTTAGTTTCTACCTAAATCCAAAGTGTAGGAAAACTAACATTTTGTAAGCTATGTCCTTAGTTATTCAGAAATCATTATTGCGCTGGCTGAGCAGTTTAGATCAGCATTACATGATGCAGGTCTCCATCTGAGTGATTGGCTTAAGTCCAGGAGGTTGTATGGAAAACACTCAACCACATCTTTTGTAACTAAATAAGCTTTACAATGTAATTCTCAAGGAATAGGAAATAATGTTATTTATTTTATGTATGTATGAACTGAGGAAATGGTGTATTGCCTGTGGTTGCACAGCAATTTGGGCAAGAGTCCTGAATGGAAATGAATAATGGTGATTGCTCTATGATCCTCTTCCAGTCACTAGGCAACTCTGCCTCTCACAAATGCTATGTAGTGTCTTCAGACCAGTCCCAGTTCTGAATATTTTAATGGAACTTCCAAAGCAATTTGCACAAGTTAAACATTCATAACCCAAAGAAATTAAAAGACTCTGACAGCTTTGAAATTCCAGCTCTCACTCCTAAAGGTAGCAGTTGTGTCATTCTTTTAAAATCCTAAAGGGGAGTTTGTGAATCTGGGCATCATACCAGGCTCTTAGAACCACTTCTCTATTTCTGCCTGCTAAAGGAGGATCAGGGCTATAAGCCATTTTTTGAGAAGACCTTTCATTAGCCCAATATGTTTTATATTGCTTTAGTACTTTCACTGCAGCTTTGCTTTCCTTTTTTCTTGGTATTGCATCTTCAGTATTACCCATCTCATTGCTCGAGTAACGTGGGAATATCTCTGCTGTTGCAAATAATGACAGGAAAGATAATAGCTTGTACTGCAAGAGACATATATAATGATTCAGAGTCTCTTCCAGGTCAGGTTTTAGTGGGTGCAATGCAGGCTGGCATAGCTGAATTAATAGTATATACAGTGGCTCATGTTCATGTGTTCAGAAGCTGGAGACACCAGGTATCTTGTGGATGAAAATTAGGCCAGTACATGTATGTATTTCTATATATATTTATGTTTGTTTGGCTCAGTAAGGCTATTGGAGTGCTCCTTTTTGTTTTAGTTTTTGAACAGCAGTAATAGAGAAAGCTCAAATAAAACAGAGCCTTTGCTTGCTGGGCCAGCAGCACTGCTCCTGGAAGGATGATTTGCTAAAGAAAGGCAGAGGAGAAAAAAAGTTGCTTCTGTAGCAGCAATAGAAGAGAGATGAGTGAAGGGACGAGTTTCCTGCAGTTCAGACAAGGCTCCTAGGTAGCCTTCATTTTAAGGAATTAATCATTGATAAGCTGGCACACACACTGGGTGAGGCAAAGAGTTGGTGAGCTAACCTGCTGTCATGTGTTCCTGGAAGAAGGCTCCATTGGGAAAATTGTGTGGAACAGGAGGAAGCAATAACTATGGACAGTCCAAAATACGGAAACAAAGGCTGCACTGTGGGAAGGAGCAGCAAGCCTACCTGCATAAGTTCCACATTTGTGTGCTTCTCATTTTCTGTGCATGTACCTGCTTTTTATGACACATTTGTGACTCACCCTTCTTGGGCACTGGCACCTACAGTGCTGCTCCAATATCTTGTTTATGAGAAATGGCCTTCTAGGCTCTGTGTTCCAAATTTATACTCTACCTGCTGAACCAGATCTGCTAAGGAGCAGAAATGACAAACAGGGAGATAACAAGCTTTGCAGGTGGCTCACAGGTCAGCCTTGGCATCATATCGCCCGTGCTTCATCTCTTCATTTGGCATAACTTTCTTTTCTGTTTTTCTCTTGCCTGTAAAATATTTAAAGGAGTTTTTCTCTTCAAGCAGGTTGAACACAATAATGTCTTCTCTGTTCATGAACCAGTGAGCACTCTAGCTTGTCAGTATTCAAATTGCTATCAAACTGTTTAGTACCTGTCTAATTAAAACAGAACTTACTTGCTGATCTCTTCATGCTAAAGCAAATGAAATCCTAATAGGAAAAGTGATATATCGCTTAGATCAAAAGAAAATTAATAACTATAACATAACCACCTCTCTTCTATTTTTTTTTCCTTTTTCTTGAAGTAGGGGAGGAGAATGGCAGGTGATTCTTGTTTTCAGATAAAAACATATGTTCTGTTGCAATCTTCTTATTGATTCCCTGTACTAGCAAAATCCCTGCATTTTACTGTAGTGAGATGGAAATTTCCATAGCTGAGGAGAAGTATAATTCCAGGGATGGAGCTTGGGGATGGGAGCAGGAGGTGGCAAATCGAGGCAAGAGAGAACACTGGGGAAAGGGAATGTACCCCTAGAAAGTTTTGAGCTGAATGTAGAGCTTTGGCAATTGCTTTGTTGACTGAAGGAGGAGGCTCTGTGGAAGGCCCCAGTCCTTTTGTTTGGTTCCATTAAATTGCCCGAGTATCCTCGGGGAAGGGGCCGTCTCAGTCTCTCTGATACTCTTGGATTATTGATAAAAATAGAATAGAGAATATCTCCTTGTTTCCAGTCTATTTGCATAGTTCTTCCTAGAGCAGAACGGTCTGTTCTTCTTCCGCCAACAAAGGCGCCATTTGTCTTGGGGTATTGACTTGTTCTATGAGGCCTTCAAATCTTTTCCCCTCTTTTTACTTTTTTTTTCCCCTTTCCCTGACCCTTCCTCTCACTGAGCTGTAGCACACTTGCCTCTGGCTAGGAATATTAATGAGCATTTCTTTTCAAGAGCTTATGCAGATTCCACTTTGTGAATCAGCTGGAAGAGGTGCTGTCCAAGTAACTTACCCAGAATGGTGCCCAGGGGCAGATCGTATGAGTGCATGGCATGTCTCATTCCCCAGCATGAGAATAAAAGGTCAAGGAGTTGACTTTCAGTGTGGGGTGCCTTGTATGGCATGGATGGCTCAGAGAGAGCCCTTCATATAACAAAGGTTATTTAAATAACTCCAATCTCTCTAAAAAATGTAAATTTGCAACAAGATGGGGAACTGAGCAGCTCAGGTGGTTCATTATTAATGGCATGAGTCTTTTTCTTTTGTTAGTTCAGATCTGCTCCAAGTTGGAAAAGACATAGAACATTAAAAGTGTCTGAGTAGGGTTCAGTAGCAGGCATGAAATTAATTTATTCGGCTAAATGAGAGTGCATTTTTTGTAGAAGACTCTTGACCACATGGCACACTTTCACTGGAGATAGACAGACTTGGGCAATGAAAATTTAAAAATCCTGAGCAGAGTGGTTCACTTTTGTGGACAACTCCTGTCTCCTGGAGAAGATGGGCCATTTGAGATGAGTGGGCTGGGTGACAGTATAGAGGAATGCACACTGCTTTGTATTTGAATCCAAATTGCTGTTTAATGACATAAATCCATGTTTGCACTCCTCTGCATCCTCCTGTAATCTTGGCCTTGGTGATGGTGGCTCAGAACATTGGTCTTTATGCTAGAGATCTTTTCTTCAGGTGAGTTTTGCCCACCACTCCCGGCCATGGCACTGGGCTTGCCTCATTCAGCTTCTGGTTGACATAAGAAGTCTGAAAGAACAGATACCCAATAACCTGCTGGGAAATCTTTTATAAAATTAGGCTAAATCTGATGCAAAGTGAAGGAGTTTAAATTGCCTCGGGTAATCCTCACTGGGGTTCTTAACCCTGGGAGGAGAGGTTGGCATAATATGACTGTAGAAAATGGGTAGTATTTTGCCTGTATGGGTCCAAACCAAGCATGGGCTAAGCCTAACTATCATGACTTCACCTAAAAAACAGAGAAAAGATAATTGCTAAAATCAGCGTTCTTAAAGGATTCATGTGGTTCCGTCCATCTTGTGTCCTGGACAGGATGATGACAAAAAGAATCACCTTTTTTGCAATATTTCGGTATTTTTAACTGTTTGTCCCACTGAAAACAGAAAAATAGATATTTTTATACAGATATGGCTGAAGAAAAGGAAAACTGAACTGCAACTGCTGGAGTTTTTCTTTCATTTACGTCCTTCCATCTGCCAACACGGGTCAATTCCTGTACAAACTCTTGATTCGTTCCTGGGCCTGAGATATAGGGCTTATCAAATTCTATCAAATTTTAGATATCCACTAGATAAACTCCTCCTTTGCCCTGCTTGAGGGAAAGAAATGGCAATCCAAGGACTAATGTTTTGGCAGGCTGTGGAAAGCTAAGCTTTAGTTCTGTGTTCTGCTGCAGAGTTCCACTCAATTTTGGGCAACGTCCATAATCTCTAGACGATGAAGCATCTCCTGCAAAATTAAGGTTAATAGCATAAACAGGCATGTTCTGAGAATATATATAAACCTTTTGACAGGAATGGACTGAAATTAGCAAAATTCAACTTTGAATTTCAGGAAATTTCTACTAATATGTTACCACACACCCTACCCTGAAGCCAACAAAAATCAAACTTCTAGTGCACAGTGTGTTAATATTCCCAAATCACGAACAGGAATCATTGCTTAAGAAATGGTATTATTTGGAAGGCAGGAAAGAGAACTCTCTAAAACCTTTGTAGCCCAGTCCTGGAAGCTATCGCCATCCATTTAGGTGACCACTCCCCAGGCACATTCACACAAAATTACTTGACCTAAAGCTCTTTAGGCTTTTACAGTTAACAGGTTTTCTTCACTTCATGGCACAAGTCTCCTGTTGTTGCAGTTTGACACTGGCCAAACACCAGGCATCCATGAAAAACTATTCACTCTTTTCTTTCTGCTATAGCTGAGAAGAGGAGGGGAAAAAAAACCAACGGAGGGCTCATGAGTGGAGATAAGGATTAGGAGAAGACACTCTAAGGGCAAAACAGGCTTAAACTTTAAGGTATAAAGTAAATTTATTATTAACAGATTCAGAGGAGGATAATGAGGAATAAAATAAGCCTTTAAAACACCTTTTCACCCCCACCCCCAGCCCCTCCCTCCTTCCCACTGACAGCACAGGGAGACATGGCATGGGACAGTCCTTCACTTGAAAAATCTTTCTTCAGTTCACTTAGGGAGGCGAGTCTCTTTCTTCTGCTATGCCGTGGGGTCCTTCTCACGGGAGACAGTTCTCTGTGAACTTCTCCAGCATGGTTCTAATTTCATGAGTAGTAATCCTACCTGACCTGCTGTTATATGAGTCCCTCCCATGGGCAAAACAGTATTCCCAAAACTGCATGGCATGGGTCATTAGTTCATGGGGTGTAGTCTTTTAAGAATAAGCTGCTCTAGTTTGGAAGCAAGGGCCCTCTATATCTCTGGAAGCAAAGGCCCTCTCTCTCTGTTCAGCTCTCCCACTGGATTGCAGCTTTTTTTTAGCATTCACCTATTTTTAGCATCAGCTCTGGCGTGAGCACCTTTTCTCATGGGCTACGAGTGGATCTTTGCATCCCCCTATGCCCTTCATGAATTACAGGGAGACTGTTTTATTATAGTCCTCACCAAGGCTTGCAGAAGAATCTCAGCTCTGATGTTTGGACCACCTCCTCCCCCCCCATCCTTTCACTGACCTTGGTGTCACCATGTTGTCTTTCTCCACATGTCCTCACTTTCTCCTCTTTCTCCAACTAAGAGAGAAAAAACCTTCTGCTCTTAAGTGCCATTGCCAACAAATTCCACCAGTTCAAAGACTTCTGCAAGATCTCACAGCACCGAAAGGTTGATTTTGTCCCGGTTCTGCACTGGAGAATCGCTCGCTATTCTTTTGCTGGCCACGTGGCCCCTGCTGGCACCATGTGGGCGGTTGCTGGCCACTGCCATTCAGCGCTTCTCTTCATGCAGGGCACTGAAAAGGACAAGTCACTGCTGCCACCCCTGCCCTTCTGTCCACAGCACGGCTGGCTAAAACCAGCCAAACAGGCAAAGTTCGCTTCAGGCCATGCTGAGATGACTGTGCCTTGTGCCGGGATGGTTCCGGCCCTGGCGTCTTGCCACCCCTAGGAAGAACTGCGCGTGGTTTTGATTTCCTCCTCAAATATGTCATCACAGAGGCATTACCAACTTCTATAATTTGGGCCAGCAGCATGTCCATCTTCAAAGCTGTCAGAGATTGCCTCTGTCAGACACAGTGGAAGTTTCTGGCAGCTTCTCACAGAAGCCACCTCTGTAGCTTCCCTCTGCCACCAAAAAATCAGGCTGTGCTAAACCAACACACCTGTCAACAGAAATGCTTCTCTGTTCCTTTCCACTATTCTTCCATCACTGCATAAGCTGGCAGCACAGGGCTCTTCTGATTTTGGGAACCTTTGCTCTTGAGTTCCTTCCTGAATTTTGTGGTGGCACTGTGGCTTGGCTACTTCTCGCACCTACTCGCAGGAATGGCTTTAGAGTTGGATTCTAGGGGCATAAGGACACCAAACTTTGCTAGGATGAGAATCTGAATGGATGACTTTTTTTGTTCCTTTTCCTTGTGGAGTGATCCTTGGCATGTTGGTAGGATTCACCACTGTTTCTGAAATTCTAAAATGGGGAAAGGTTTTCTCTGAACAGGATGTCACAGTACTTTACTAGAATTTTCAAGATGTTTTGCCATCCCCAATTCTAGAAATTATAAAACTATTATTACCTTCACTATTTCAACAAACTTACCAACTAGCCTGAGCAGACTGCTTTTGAACTATTAAATATTAAATATTTCAAAACATCCATTAACAACCTCATGTGGAGGATAAGGATTTTGAATGTATTCGAATGTTTAATGTTTTGTTTTTCTGACTTTTGTGAGAGCAGAGATTAACATAAAGAATTGATTACACTTAGGAAGGAGAGTCCTTGGATTATAACTGTAGTAGAAGATATAGCAAAAAATGCAAGCAAAATGACGAAAACCGTGATAGGAGTTCAGTGCAGCATGAAACTTTAGATGTCTGCTGGAGCGGGGGAGATTAAAATACCAGTAGTGAGAATATGGAAGAAATATCCTTAATGTAACTGGCCCTTTCCAGAGCTGATTTTTTTTCTTGTTTCACTTGAAAACCTTAATCTTTCTTTCCTGTCTTCAAGATGTAGTTCTCTACGGAAAATAGTTTTTCACTCCTACCTCAGCTTCTCAGTTTGATTCAGTTACTCATTGTGGAGCACACACAGCATCTCAACTTAGAGGCACTTTTGGAGGTGCTACAGATTTTATCTGCCAGCATAACATATCCAAATGGCATTACTGTAAAAATATTTCTTAGCATGACATAAATTTGCTGCAACTCATTGTGACACTCGGGTCTCTAAAATTATTGTTACTTTTTTTCCATTTTGCTGAAAAGCTGTACCAGGAAAACAGATCACTGCAATGTCTGGTAACATTTAGGGCTTGTATTTTAGTTTGATATACACTCTAATGCCAATTAATGTCAGTTGAATCACACAACTTACCTAAACACCTATTAGATAATGGCAGGCCATGACTGCTCCCCCAATGAATTCTCAAGTGCTTTGTCTCATCTAATTTTAAATTACTTGCAATTGAGGTGTCTCTGGGGAGGCTGTTCCACAGCCTAATGTACCTTGCCATTAAGAAATATTTTCTCCTACTCAGACTAAACTTTTCTGTTGCTTAATCTTATCATATTACTTCTACTTCACTGCTTGCTGCTGCTAAACTACTGCCATTCCTCTCACATATTTACTCTTTCCAGACTTCAGTCCATAAATAAATATTCTCATCCTTGTTTATTATAAGCCCATATCCCCACTACATTTCTTTCCTTTTGTGTCATCTCATAATCCAGGCTCTTCTCTTCCAGGACCTCTTTCTGATGTCAGGCCCCCCAAACTGAAATGGTTATTGTAGGAGCAGTGCCCTTCATAGATACAAACTCTCATGGTTTGTAGTGAGATGCTATTTTGACTGACACTGGCATTTCTTGTTCTCTTATCACTGCTCTGTCCCACTCACTGGTGGTCAAGTGCTTAAGGACCTTGGTGCATCATAGTTAGAAATATGTGAGGAAGAATAGGCATTTTAGAGTTCCAGGAATTAGGGTTGGGTGACTCAAAATGTACAGCTGAGGTGAGAAACAGGATAGACACTTCCACACCTCCTTCCACTGAAAAAACCACAAGCCATTTTAAAGCATCCAGCATGGAAGATTTCAAATGATCTTATGGAACACTGAAGTGTTTGATAGTCATTTGTAGTTGGAAAAATAGTTGTGGAGAGACCTCTGCCAGTGTTTGCAAAGAGGCTCTTGCTTTCTTCAGAGCACTTTGTCGTTCAGAAACCAGACCTTCCACTGCCCATGGCTTTGCTGAGCTCTCCTGCTCCCTCTCATCCCCAGCTGCTAACGCACACCTTGAATTCTTTACTATGAATTGTGTAAAGTGCAACCAACCTCCAGATTCAGGACTGGCATCCTGAACCAGTCATCTTTGTAATTAAAAGAGACTGTGGTCAGCCCCTGAGGTGACAGTTAAAGCTGAACACCAGGTTAGGACTAATTTTTATGAATCTTCTCTTTTATGTTTTTGTTAATGAAGGTTAAATGTTTGTGAGTCATATTTCTTAATTCCTCAGATCCCAGGGAAGATTAATACTTAGCCAACTTAAAAAAAAAAATCCAGAATAAAAAAGGAGTAAATAGAAATTGTTTTTTCCAGCTTTTCTCCTGGTAAGGAGGAGTGTTGTTTTGTTGTATTTTCTTTCTTTGCATTTAGCTGAAGTTGCTATTGTTGAAAGTCATGGAACAAAAAATTTTGCTCTCCTTTCATAAAGTAAGCTCTAAGCACTCAACCCTAGTAGTCACCTCTTACTATAAATGCACTTTTCCAGACCATTTCCAAAGTTTAGTTAGAGAACAAAAAGGTAAAAATGTGCATATGGGAGACTGCAAATGCACTCTGACAGTGAAAGGAGAGCAAATGATTGTTCATTAATTTAAACCTCTATCTGAATGCAGGTACCTTTTCATAGATCTTGAGAAACTCTTATGACCAATATAGTGCTTTGTTCATGCCTATGGTTAATTTAGGAAGTTTGTTCTGTGACTCTCAACAATAGCAACTTTAGGGAAATGCAAAATTCATCAAGAACTGGAGGAAGCTCAAATGAACGGAATGAGTTTTGGATAAATAGCTCTACTTCTAGTCTGTGTCCTAAGCTGAAAGTCATCTCTGGCCCCTCTAGATTTGCTCGGTTTTAGTTGTTGTATTTCAAAATTAAAGGGTCTTATGTTCATTGGCCTGGTTTTGGATTCAGGCAGGTGTGACTGTGTGCAGTGCTGTTACCTTCAATAACATAGTGTTAATGGAGAAAGAATCTACTTCACTGCCTGCTCTTGGTTTGCCCTTCACGTACTCCATGTGCTGTGTGGAGGCTGGAGGTAAATTTCTGCATGCAGACCCTCTTGTTACTGCAGCACCCTGGGGAATCCTGTGATAAAATGGGAATTCTGTGGCAGCTACAAATAAGTTCAGGTTCAGTTCCTTTGTACTGAATTAAATATGTACATGAATAATACAATTGTTCCAGTAAACCTTGTAGTTTACATTATCAAATAAAATTCTTAAAATATGTTCCCTACATTTTCAACATGCCACAAAACTTTGTTTCAATAATGTATGTCTGCACTGTAAAAGCTTTCAACAGAAAAAAAAAATAACAAGATGGACTTTAGTTTCATTATATCCAGTATGGAAATAATTTGGCTTCTGGACACCTGGCACATATTATAAAATCAATCATAGAATGGCTTGGGTTGGTAGGAACCTCCAAAATCATCTTGTTCAAACCCCTTGTCATGGGCAGGGACACCTTCCACTCGACCAGGATGCTCAGAGCCCCATCCAACCTGGCCTTGAACATTTCCAAGGATGGGGCAGCCACAGCTTCGCTGGGCAGCCTGTGCCAATGCTCACCACTCTCCCAGGGAAGAATTTCTTCCCAATATCCCGTCCAAACCTACTCTCTGTCAGTGTGAAGCCATTCCCCCTTTTCCTGTCACTCCAGGCTCTTGTAAATAGTCTCTTTCCATCTTTCTTGTGGGTTCCCTTCAGGTACTGGACGGCTCCAATTAGGTTACCCTGAAGACTTATCTTCTCTTGGTTGAGCGATCCCAATTCTCTCTAAATGCTGACATTTAAAGAGCAATATTTCACTTCTAGACTGAACTTTGCCTGTATGTTGCAATTGTTTCCGATGCTGTTGATGCTGTGTAACACTCTAGAATAGGTGATGCCATACAGACCCCAAGTTGGGGTAGATTTTGATCCCAGAATTGACCCATGCATAAACTCATTTCCAAGAGAAAGGTTCTGTGGAAAAGAGAAGCAGTGAGAAACACAGTGATTTGTTCATAACTGCAGCAGCAGAGCTGGCTGTGCAGAGCTGGTGGTTTCAGACACTTTCAGTGTGCGACAGAGTGACACGAACTCTCTCGGATAGTTGTTCCCACCTTTGCTTTGAAGAATAGGTGTTGTATTTCACAGTTACTTCCTTACGGATAGTTCTAGAATATATTTTGCAATGTAAATTGCAAAATATGTAGGAATATGCTTAAAGGTTATCAAAGTATCCCTGTCTATTTCCTAGTGGTACAGATACCTGGTATCTACTGAAAACAGTGGGTGGCCATATAATTAATGAAATCTTTCCAGGACTTTGTAATGGGCTCTATAATTTTCTTTCTGGTTAATAAGAAAATGACTGGGCTTACAGAAAAATTCAGCTGTAATTTTTCAGCTCTGGAGATAAAAGCACCATTTTAAGTCCCCCTTTAATGTGAACATGAGTTTCAATGAAACACAAAAGAAGAATATGTCAGTCTAGCAATGTGGTACTTTTGCCTTAATCATTTATAACATGAGACTGATGTTATTCTGCTTCTAATTCTTGTGCCAGGGCAAATTTTCCATTTAGGTTTTATTGTTCTATGTTTTCCAGTATCATAGAAAGTTAGAGGTTCGGTCAGATCGGATCCCCTTGTTTGTCCTTCTTAATGTGAAGAATAGTATTTATGTTAGACATGGTCCTCATGTAAAGGAACTAGCCTCTTTTTCTATAATGCCATTTAAAATTTATCTTTTATAATTAGATTTAGATTTAAGCAATGAATACAGACAGAGAGTTAAGCTTGGTACACTCAAACAGAAACCAGGAAGGGAGTATTATTTGGGATTTATACCAGGGTCCATGTATAACAGCCAGGATGTCTGGACTCCTACCCTGCTTGCTACAAGTTGCTGGGTCTGTACATATAATTAGTTTAAGCAGCAGAAATCTTTATTACTGGGGCAAATCCATCCTTTGTCTCTGTGGGTGGAAATTCCTGTGATCTCAGTGTGACTGCCCATTGCCTACATGTGGATGCATTTACTCCATGGGAAGGAAGTTCTGGACCAGAGTTTCAAAAGTGGGTGTTTAACAGAGCCTTGTATAACATTTTTACACTCATTCCCTAACATAAAAGATGATACAAGGCAGTGGTACTGGCAGGACTTGCTCACACAGATGTTACTGGTAGTTTAGATAAACAGTAACACCTAGGATGCCAGATGTTGTGATTCATCCCTGGTGCTTGCCAAACTGTAATTCATATTCCATTAGGGGCTACTGGTTATTTATTTTTCAGCCCACTAGAAGTTTAATTGACTATTTCTCCACCTATTTTCCTTTTCCCCTCTGCTCTTTCTTCCTCTCATTTACTTTTCTTCTACCTACATTAATATTCATTTTGGCCTGAAGCATGGAGAAATCCCATCAGTCACCCAGGGATCAGGTACCCTAGGCCAGAGTATCCTACTTTTACTCACACTTAGTGATAGTATCCAAATAATTTCCCATTTTCCAGATGAGAGGTGGGTGAGGGGAGAAGATGAAAACCTTTGCCAAGAAGCTCTCTGTGGTGGATACTAAAATAAGTCAGGTAGCAGATGTCCAACCCAAACTTCGGTGGGTAATTAGCTGATTCAATATCCAAAAGAAGCAGGTAACTGTTGTGATTTGTGAATCCTCTGCCAGGGCAGATAGTTTACAGCTTGCAGATATTTCTCTAATGAGGGAGGATATCGTGAGCTCTGAGCAGTAAAACACTGTTTTCTTAGTATTCAAAAAGAATGGCTGTTTTTTTTCTTTAGGGATGTTCTTGGCATAGACCGTTCTTGTTCTTTCCTTTGTTATTTCTTGGAAGTATTCTGAAAACTATTGATACAGTATGCAAATTCAATATAGGAAATGTAACGTTATATAAGTGTAGTCATCCTTTTATTCAAAGACGTTTTTATTTGTCCCTGCGTATTTTAGTCCTTATAAAGAAAGACAGAGAAACACAATTGTATAAGTTGTCAAAAAGAAAAAAGTCAGAGGAAGATGCTGTAAAGATAAGACTGTAAAAAGAAATTGAGGAATTAGAGAAACACTAATAAAAGAAAAGATATAGATATCACTGGAAAGGCACAGAATGGGACCATTTCAGGAAGAAAAAAGTATGCCTGGCTGTTGCCATTCTAGGAGAACTGGACATGGAAAGAAAAGAATGGAAAATAAAAGCAAAGCTGTAAAGCCATCTCTCCTCCCTTCTTTTCAGTGTCATTTCATAAGGAGTACGGGGAGAGGGGGAGGCAAGGGGAAAGGGGCCAGGAATCCTAGCAACCAAAATACTATGGATGCAAACACCTTAAAAATGTGCAACTGCCAGCAAAAGTTCTCAGAGGGTCAGCTCACTCCTGTTCCTGGGCAGACCAGGATGTGCTCACAACAGCACTATGACTCTTGTTTTCTTCACTTCCTAAGGTGGAAAGTTATTGTTCTTATGTCTGCAATATTTTGATATACAAATATACCTATAAATGTTGGGGAATTAAAAAAAATTGCCAGGATGTAGTTCGTTTGAAGAAACAGCTGGAGAAATGCAGGAGAAAGAGAACCAGTGTTTTGTATAAGTCATTATGGTTCTTTTTTTATACTCTATCAGGATTTCCCTTTCTTTTCTAAAATCTATGTATTTTCTTCCACTTACTTTTTTCTTTTTTATCTTTTTTTTTTCTCTATGAATCTCTCCTTACTGTTTTCTTTCAAAACAGAAATCTGAACAAAAGTCACAGTAACTCCACTGAAGTCAGTGGACTTTCTGTGGTGTAAGAGATAAAATATCCTTTCTCTTTACTGTCATTGTTCAATTTGCCCCATTTTTTGCTGTCTCTCCCACACATGACATTCCCTATTGAACTGCTTCTTCCTTGTCTTTTTTTTTGCTTCATTCTTTTTCTTTATTTTTTCCTCTCAGCACTTTCCAGTAAATATCTCTGTTTTTCACTGCCAGTACAACTGACAGGCAGGTGTTGGCTCCTTCCATTCACTGACAGGAGGAATATTTTATGGCAGAACCCAACACTGGCCAAACAACAACCCCACAAATGAAATCATCACCATCACAAGTACCAGTGACAGTGAAGGTGCCAGTTATCTCAAGTCCTGGACTTGGAAGGAAAAGATGGAGCCGTAACTCGCCACTTCATTGCAACTTCATGCTTTCGGCCCCTAAAATTTCTTTACCAGAGTCAGTATTTTAGAAATGGAACAGTAATATATTGCTGTCTATAACTGCCCAGTAGAAGCTGACAGTGGAAATGGACACTGTAATTGTTGCTTACTTTGAACAGGGCTCCAACTGCACTCACATAAATGAAGCAATGATAGCAGATTTACATGGAAATTATTCCAGTTCAGTGTGAATGTTGATTCACTGAGGCTAATAACAGTTCAGCAGATTGTAACAAAGAATAATGGAAGAAATTTCTCCTGGAATGACAAAATTGAAATCTGCTCTAAGTCTTTTAAGGTCATGTAAACACTGTTTTTCATATTGCTAAACCTCTCACATAATTTTTCAATCTGAATCCTTAAATTCCTTCTAGAACCCAACCCCTATCTCAGCCATAACAATGCTTTCATATTTTCTAATTGCATAAAACTACTTCAGGCATTACATGAATCAATACACATACTTAACGCACATTTTTAACTGGCATAAGATAAGTTATTAAGACTATGGTGCAGTAGTATTTGATTATCTTTGAAAAGATGAATGCTCCAATGAAAAAGAAGAATAGTCTTTGTCTGGAGGGCAGTAGACCATTTCAGCTATCACAAACAAAAATGTATCAAAAGCTTAATCTAGGAAAGTTGTATTCTGGAACAAAGTGATGGTATGATTAGAACCTGTCTGTTTTCCTTTTGTTCTTGCTCCCAGTGGGGAAGGGTCTTCTATACATCCCTCAGAAAAGGTTAAAAAAATTACTGCCTTTTCCCTAAACCAACAGTAAGGTGGTAATATTACAGAAAAGAAACATTGTGGACAACATCAAAGTCTAACAGGGCTAAGGAGAAGGAGACAGACTGAAAACAGATGAAACCCAGGTGGGGGTTTAGACTCAGCCATAGTTTTGTCTTGTAACATGCTCATTGATAAAAGCCTCTGCTTTTCACTCTTTTCTGTTCTGGATGGCTGGGAAAGCGACGTTGTAAATGAATTGCAGCACAATGGACATCTTGAAGGCACAATTGATATCTTGATGGCACAATGCCTCCCAAATTGGTTTGGTTGCTGGCAACTGTGAAATACTTGCAGCTTTTAATTCAGCCCTGGATTCTGCAGAACAATTTTGAGAAAACAAATGCAAAATTTTGGGTTCCTTTTTGATTTTCAGAATGCGGAAACAAAGATGATCTGGGTAACTACAGGATATGCAGAATTAGGGGTTTAAACAGAAAGTGTGAAAAATAATTATTCAGGGGGTTTTGTGTTATTTTTCCTCAAAAATGAATCTTTGCATCCTTAACTTTCTATGTGGACAATAGTTTTCAAACTCTGATCCACTATGACACACCAAGGGTAGCAGCAGGACATAGCTGCTCAAGAACAAGCAGTAAAGACCATGCCAGTTTTGTATCTGGGGAAGTTGAGAAGAAAAAGGAGGGTGGGAATCAATAAACCCTCTATTGACAAACTTTGCCAGCACAATCCAAAGCTGCAGGGGAAAGCCAGAGCACCGACACTGGGAAAGAGCTCCCTGCTCCTCTGGCTTACCTGTGGAGGAAGAAGGGCATTGTCCAAACAGTTTTCTTGTCTCCCTTGTCATCACTTGCCTCCAAATATGCATCAAAAAGCAAGGCAAAACTGTTCAAATGCAATTTACTTGGTTGCAAGAATGGATTTTTGTCCATTAAATTGCTTGTGTATCCAGAACCAAGTCTTAGTGTGCTTTTAAATCACTGACAATCTTCTTCATGTAGATCAAGTCTTCCAAGTTGAAGTGCAGCTAATACATATTTCCATGTACACAGTTGCTATGAGCATGATTAATGCTTGGATACACTGTTTGCATTTTCCAGTGCCATGTGTAGGATTTACAAAACCCAGAGTATCTCATGTATAGCCAAAGTCCAAATAAACTTTGGTTTCTCTATTCCTGAAGAAGAAACTTTGACAATAGAAGAAACAATTGCTTAGAAACAGTATACACTTTCTAAAAGATGTGCTGGCCTACGAAAGAATATACTTTAAAAGTTTACACTGTTTTTACAATGCTTTTGGTGTTTTATGCAAGCTGTCATATAATGGAAATAATGACCTCAGGGACATGTGTTTATCTTGGGTTTAGCCCACTTAAAATACATTTAGCCTTTAACTTTTCCTTAGGCCAAAACCACATCAAATGGGCCAAAGATGGAATAAACACACACACTCCTGAGGTCATTATCACTTCATTGTAGTTTTGTAGAAGAAAAGGAAAACAAACGCTGTCTCTTTGTGTTGCTTTTGGGACTCAGCATGCCCAAGTGATGGTGTATACACTATTTTATAAATATTTTCTTTTAAGGGATGTACTTTGCTTCTTTTTTTTTTTGCCCCTGCCACTTATTAATTGTAAATTCTTCTCTGTTAATACTTTAATCTTTCAAACATTGAAAAGCTGGAATTGTAGAAATTAGAGCTGTAGTTGCCAGTGCAGTATTAGTAGCTGGCATTCTCCACAAAGAGAGGCACAGATGGAAACATTTTAAGAAGAAGAAGAGTTAGCATGGAGAATCTACCCCTTTTATGAGCTGAGTCCTTGAATAATGGATGGGGTTTTGTTTGAGAACAAGTAAATGAACTTTGCACCCCAATGCTACATGGCAGTTACTGACGAGTACAATATATACAGATCAATGCTATTCCTACCACTCCAAAAAATGGTAGTGGCAAACAAACTTTGCCACCTTGCTGTTAGGAAGGGCTTACTTTTTCTGTTGAGCCCTATTTTTAACATGAATATCATAGCTTATTTCTGTCATGTTCTGACATAGTCACTGTGGACTACAAGGAATGAAATTCTACTCGTCTTTTCAGAAGCTTTGGTTTGCTTCCTAACCTTTAGCTAACAAGGGGGAGGAAAAAAGATTTCTCTGAAACATTCAACTTAAAAGCAAAATGCCAAATATTTGTTCTGTTGAAGTCATTAGCAATTTTAAAAATGTATTTAATATGGTGAGGATTTCACTCTACACCCAAATGGTACTTGGACTCAGTGCTGTAAAATACCAGCTTGTGGAAAGCTGCAGATTTTGTCTCTGCAAAGCCACCCAGAACAAGCTGAACTTCAATGGACTTCAGTGGAAATGAATTTTAAAAGTCCTGGGCTTTTTACATTTTAGGTAGATTATATATTTATGTGACTTTTTTTGTTTTGGGTGTTTAAGGATGGAAACAACATGGTTTGACTTGTGGGTAGATAAGATGAGCCTGGCAGATGTGCTTCCAAGGGAAAGGAAGCACTGCGTATGCATGTATGTTAAAGGGAGCTGTTGGCACTCATGGTTAAGGCAAACTGAGGATATCCAAAACTCTGAAGAGGTCAGTAAAGTACTGATTCCCATGCAGGTCTGCCAAAGGCCCAGCAACTGCAGGCAGGTGGGGAGATCTCTCCAGGAAGAGCCTAGGAGCAGCACAGAGTCACTGCAAGACTGCACCTACTGTAATCCCAGGGGCTTTGAGGAAACACACACCAGTAGAAAATGTGCTAGTTGGTTTTTTTACTGGTACCTGCCTAACAAGACAAGGCATTCAGAGGGGTAAGGATTTAGTAATAGAGATGACTCAAACAGCTGTCTGTTCTTGTCCATAAAAATACCCCCTTGAGAGCTAATACCCGCCCCTGGTTACTGGCCCTAATTCCATGTGGAATCTTTTTCATCATAGAGATGCTGGCAACATGTGATCTGTGTGGTACAGCCAGCCAAGGCTGTGTGCAGTACAGTGCTCTCCTTGGACAGAAAAGACCTCCAAGAAGACTTTTCTCTTTCAAAAATCAGGCAACGTCTACTTTTGTTTATATGGCAAGGTTTTTGGTTGTGTTGCTAACACATAGAGTTGGTATCAAAATTTTAGACTTAGAAAAGCTTCAAAACCATGTAATATCTGACAAATTATACCATTTGAGTGTGAAAAGCATCACAGCTTGGCATGTAGCAGAGCAAATAACATCTAACACCAGGTTTCCACCTGCACCTAGAAGGGTGACCAATGTGGAAGGGGAGGAAACTAGGGTGTCTGTGACTGGAAACAAATAAAAGTATGTGAGTAGAAATCTCTTACCGTTTCTTCCCCTAAAAGTCACAGAACTGTGGGAATAACTGTTTCACTTGGGGCCTGTCTGGGGCAGGTCCTTCCCCTGTAGGCACCCCCTGTTCCCCATCTGCACATCAGAGGCTGCTCTCCAACCCTCTACTTTCTGCCCCTCTCTTGAGCATGGAAATTGATATCTACCTCCTTCCCTCCTTGTCCGGGTTTGGAATGGACATCCTGCAGGCAGTGTCCAGGCAGGCTGGGGCACATTGTCCTGGAGGGCAGAAGGAGAGAGGAACTGGGGACTCGGCCTGCAGAGAGGATTGGAGCTGTGGGAGGGTTTGAAAATGTCTTTACATGTTGGACTCATTTTCATTTCCAAAATTCAGTGTTTCTGGCAGCACTTATTTTTAGTTTGAAGTTCTATTTAACAGTTTTCAAGATTGGGCAGTGTAGTAATTTAGCAGCCCTTATGTGAAGGAAGGCAAGCCGCAGCTTCTGCACCACATTTAATATTTGTTTACCATTTCAATTTCGTAGCACGCCGACATTTAAATGTTCTGTTTGCTGTTATTTTGACACCTTCCCTTTATTTGCGTATTTTTAATCTGTGAAAACATAAAACTTGGTGCTTGCTGTTTAGAATCTGGGGATTAGAGCTGAGTTTGAGAGTGGGCCTCGGTGTACTTGAAACACAGGTGAAAAAACTGGGCTGAAGGAAACTGAAGAGTGTACCTCCCAGAGAGATGATCAATCAGTATTTTCTTACTCCTAGCTAAAATATGTATCAAGAACTTCTCCTCTGCCACTTTAAGTTTCTCTGGTCTAAAAGAGAAAGGAAAGTAAAAATTATTGTTATGCTGTAGTAATTAAAGGTTTTCAAAAAACATACATAAGTCGATAAATAGTTTTGTTCTAAAATAATTGTCTTGGATTTGAGAACTCATCTGCCTTGTCTCAACTCTGATACATTATCTACACCATGGAATATTTTCACAACAAAACATGAAACCGTATATCAATGCAGTCATAAATCTCAACCCAAATGGTTGAAAGCATTTGCAAGCTATAGAGCTTGGCATGGTTTTGGTTATACAATTCCAAGTGAGACCACGTAACCTTCAGAAGTGGAAAATGAGTTTTCATCATGATTTTTTAAAAACAAAGATTCAAAGTAAAATTCCAAAGTATGAAATTCACTAAAAAAGGCACGCTGAAGAAAATATTTATGCAGTTACCTGGAATGATCTGAAAACAGAATTACGCAGAACTGTGTTTGTGAAAAACTAATGATAGCATCTTAAGAGGCTACCAGACATATTCCCCTACAGATGGTCAAAACCCCAGAAGATCATCTCTTTCTCTTTTTTTTTCCTTTTCTCTTGACGTATCTTTTTCTGTGGAAGTCATTACCATGTTACTGCTTTTCTTTGATTTCTGTGCTTTACAGCAGCTCACCTATGGGCCATCTCTGCCATCTCTCAAAGCAAACCTCCATAACGTTCAAGAATTGTTACAACATACATCTTCTATATATGAACAAATGAGTAAGAAAGAACAGTAGCATGGCCTGGCATGATCATGGTACTTGACTGTAGGCTTAGATAAGTGCACATTTTTAATAGTCTTGCATCCAGGATTTAATCACAGCTGCAGCATTATTAGGTACAAAACCTAGTTTCAAATCTGACATGGAAAGTTGGTCAGTGACAAAGCCACTGGTCTGTGGCCTGGAATTAAAAATAAAATTTCCTCTTCCTCCCAGAGGAAGCCCCTCCTGGTGCACAGAAAGGAATGATCCTCTGTGAAAGGAAAATGGAAGTTACTTTAACTTTTATGATTTTATGAAAATGAATTTGATTGCTATGTGGTTTTCCACACGGCAGTCTACATCGTAACACCAAAATCAGCTGGCACGTTTGATCTTCTTTGGGCATATGTTGTCAAAGATTCACTTGAAATTTAGCTGTGTGGCCAGTGTAGAGTCAGCAGGATCTGTATGGTTATATCAGTTTGCTGCTTTGAAAATTTACTCAGTCGTATTTGAAAATATGCTGTCTCATTACACAGTAATAGAGAGGATTTTTCTGATACCTTATTGAGATAGCAGATGTGGGGCTTTGTGTATTTTTGTTTTCACTGCATCTTCTTTTGATTAGCTGCCTATTTCTTGCTAAGCAATAATAGGAAAACATTTCTTCAGGGTTTTTTTCAGCTCCAGTCTTCTCTATGAAAGTTAAAGAGAGAGAATTTTAAAGATCTGTCCTGTGAAACTGTTATTTCTTTGATTAACATTCAAAATTCTGATGCTTGTTTTATCGAATTAATGTAACTTTCAAGGAAGGAAAAAGGAAATACTGATTTGTCATAATAGATTTTAATTAGGATGAGTGTTTTGAGTCTCAGGAGTCTGTCCCCTGCACGTTTTCAGATCTCTCATTGTCCCAGAATCAGAACTCTAATTACCACCCATACAGATCAACTTGCATTTTGAAAATATCAGAAAACACATCATGAAAGAGTCTTCTTTTTAATTGCATCCTTATAACCCCTGCCATAGAGTTTCTATCGCCATCAATGTCCCTCCACTGCTCTTTCTGTGTTTTTCTTTCCTTTGCTATAGGTGAGCCTGTTGGGTTACATTTGGTAGAGGATCTGTGCTCAAGCATCTCTCTGCTCTCCTTCAGCTTCTAGCAGAATTTATGGGGTTGGACGATTCCTGGCATGTGTGAGGCATTAGATAATATAGCCTCAGCAGAAACAGGGGCTATCTTGGGTGCGGGACTCATTGCAGGTTACCCAAACTCCTCAGCCATGGCTGCTCCCACTTCCCATACCAGCAGGAGGAGGGTAGCAAAGTAGGGACAGTGATACCTAGTGAGGGAGCCTGGATGCAATCATCATGGACCCAAGTGGTTCTGCCCCAGGTCACATGGGTTGGGGTCTCTCAGGAATTTTTTCCCCTCTGTTGTCCAGGCACAACTTTTGAAAGCACAAAACGTGGGTCTCAGTTGCTTGAGACATTAGTAGATATTTTTCATCCTGAATAAATGCTCCAGGAAGTAGTGTGCTGGTGTCCTTCCCTTTTCTCCCTCTCCTGTTCAGTGACAGGCTCAGAACTATGGTGCAACCTGGGACCTTTCTCCACTGAGTACAGAAAATTACTATTGTCAGCTTTTGGTTAAGCTCTGAGTGAAGAAGAGTCTGGGTAAACAAGGAGCTGGAATTAAACTAAGGCCTTCACATGCCAGAGCAGAAACATCCTTAAAATTCTGTCCAACTCTGAATATATGGTATCAGCCCCACTCTGCTGTCTCAGACTTGCTGTGCCTGTCAGAACAAGGCTCTCTCTGAGCAGGCAGGGTTGGAGCACACAGCTCTCCACTTCTTATGTGGTGCTGTCTACCCTCAGTCCATCCTGTAGGGTGAGTTGGCTTTAGAGCTAAGCTGGCAAGTTCTTGAGAAATTTCTAGCTCTGCATATAGTCCTGTAAAGTCCATTCACTGCCACTACAGCGCCTGCATTCATTTTGTTACATTACTCCTGCATCCTGAATCCATTGATAATGAGGCTCATTAGATGGAGAGGCTTGTTATTTAACAGTCTGTCTGAAAAATCCAAACCTTAACACAGCCTTCACCTGCGGTCCAAAAGCTGAGATAAGGGATGATATCTGTCAGATGTTCATACTGCCAACTGTCATTAATTCCACAGTCAGGTGAGATGGATTAGGATAAAGTTCCATACTTCTCTTAGCAAGACTTCCAGCACACTCAGAAGGGTGAGCCTATGCTAAGCCACATTTATTTTCAGCAGAACAGGACAGAAAATTAACGATGCCAGATGAACTCTTATTTTCTTTTCAAAGGCAAATGAGGATGCCTGAAAGAAGGGATATTATTGGCTTAATTGGATCCTTTCTGGGCTATGATCAGCAAAATGTGATGGCAACAAGGAGTACACTGCTTACATTACGGTGCAGGATCTCAGATTCCTAGAGGGCTGTACAACAGGGCAGCGGCCACTTCACCAACCCGCATTCGCCAAGGGCTTAAATGACTACAGATTTGGTATGCTCAAATTTATTTCCTGTTTCAAAACCCTTAAAATATGGTTAACATCCATTTTGTGGAAGTTGATTACTTTTCAGAAGTCTTGAACTGGGCCTGATACAGGCTAAAAAATATTGTTAAGATATTAGCAACTAGGAAAACTTGAGTGCAGGGGATTTTTAATTCCTTTAGTTTCAACAGTCACATGGAGCGAAGATATTCATACTTAAAAATGTCTTGAACCATATTATTGATCTATTTGATAGGGAACAAGAAATTGTGTGTTTAAGAGAAATAAAACAAGTTTTAAAAATGTAGAATTTCATGATGAATATTTAGTTCTTATATGTATTTATTAATGCCTTAAGAAATGCAGTTGTAGTGGTTCAACTTTCAACATGTTTTGTTGTGATAATTTTGCCTTTTAAAATTAATATTGGTGAAAACAGTCATGCTGTGATTTCAATATGTAAAAATTTGGAACCTTACTTAAGGCAGATAAAGGTCTTTATTTCCTAGCATATGTACATATATATATAACCTAACTAACACAAGTTCACAGTTTACAAAATCTCTTAGCAGTCTCCACAGATTTTTGACCGAATATATATTTCTTGGGTCCAGGGATCTAATGCTCCCTGAAATCAACAGGGCTTTGCTAAGCATTTGTCTGATCCAGAGTAAACTACTTAGAAAAAATCTTCATCTGTCTTCCTTCAACATACATTTTAATTTGCTCAGCCATAGCCACCTCATACTCGCAAATCTTCCCCTGTGCTTTACCTGGGAAGTTGCATTTCATTTTCTAGACGTGAAGTTTGGCTCTT
Organism: Melanocharis versteri; assembly: GCA_013397845.1. NCBI lineage: Eukaryota > Metazoa > Chordata > Aves > Passeriformes > Melanocharitidae > Melanocharis > Melanocharis versteri. The sequence continues at coordinate 200,248 of VZTG01005929.1, forward strand.
AATTACTGCACCATTTACCTGCCATAATAGACTAGCAACCGCAACTGGACCAGTTCTGTATATTTAACTCCTCATGTTGAAAATCATGTTGGGGGAGAAAATTTTTCAATGCAGAGAAAGTAAACCATTATGGTTTTCTTAGATTATTTCTAAAAGTCCATTAAAAGTGCTTAAGAAGTTACTTATTACGTGTTGAAATATTGCAAATCTTCAATTTGCATTGTTTACCAGACAATCTAAATTTTCTATGCGTTTTATGATATCACAGAGCTGCCACGATAGTTGGATATCTTTTGATTCATACTGAGGTTTCCTTTCTGTCTAGATCAATACACTTATTGGAGTATCTTTTTTATTGGGTATTTTCAGATCCAACATTTTGTGGATTTTTTTTTTCCTGCAATCCTGGTTACCAGGGCATCAGGACTGCAGAGTTTTGGTGTTGAGGTGATGACAGAGATCCCAGCTCTCCTACTGAGCCCCTGGCAAGGAAACCACATATTAACTTTTTAAGTGCTTGCAACCCTTAAGGGTTCACCGTTTCCAGTACTTTCTTTCAGTCTGCTAAAAAGATAGAGGAGCAGGGAAGGAAATTGTCCATACAAGTAAATTAGCAACTGACTCCGACTGAAAGGTCAGAATGAGTCAGGTAAAGTGCTGTTTTTCACAGAAATAAAGAAGGTTTTAAAAACCTTGTTCTAAGGAAAAAGAATGTAAGGACAGAAAATGGCACAATATGTGAATCTTGAGATAACATTGTAAGAGGAGATTAAAAAAAAGGATAAAATATCACAGGCAAAGCATAGCAATAAGAGTGTCTAATCTGCATTTTGGATTTGGCATGGTATAATCAATTTTATATTGGTCGGCAGGAGAAATTAATGTATTAATGTGTTCATTTTTTTCATTTCAACTGATAACTAGAAACAGGCAGTGACAACATTGCTTTTCTTTATAAATACATATTTTTTCCTCCATATACACTGAACTGCATTATGGTAAAAAGGTGAAGTTATTTACATGTGAATTCTTACCATGTAGCCTAACTCTGTAAGATTATCTAGGTATGATCTTCTTATCAGAGGTTCTGTGATAATATTCTCAATCCATGGACTTTTGCCACTCTGTGGAATTACAAATTCTTACGACACTGTCATTCAGATTTCCACATTTTGTTTGCGAGTGGATGCATTTCAAGAGTATGGAACAATTCCATATTATACCAGCTTATCTGCATTTGGCACAGAGAGGAATTATTCCATAGACTTCAGAGGACTTTCCATAATTTTTGGAATGCTCATGAGAACCATGGATGGACGTAAAAATAGACAAATACAAAAATGTACATATGTACTTTTATACATGACTTTTACACGTAACACTGACTTTCTACCTGAAGTTGTTGTACAGATTCCCTTATTTGGCTTCCCCAGGGAAGCAGTTTTTCACAAGTAGGATTATCCAAGTCACTTACTGAACTGAGAATGCAGAATTGCTCAATATAGATTGAAAAACTGGCAGCTTCTGAGGGCAATGATCTATATTCACCTCCAGCCCATGTGGAAGAAAGGCACTTTAAATTATTTTTTTAGAGGAAGTCAAAGGCTCTAGGTAGCAGAGAAAATTGCATTCAGGAAATGTTAATTAAAATTCTCTAGACGAAAATTTCAAAATGGACACTGGAAGTGTTGATGGCAGCTTGCTGTCCAAGCCAAACTTCATTCAGCTGTCTCTGTTTTCAAGGGAAATTACTTCACAACAGACTTGACTAGAGATTCACTAATATGAACTACTCAAATTTCACATTCTGAGCTGCTGTGCCAGTATCATATTGTAAATACCAGTGAAGAAATACGGGATGGAGCATCTCTCCTATAAGGAAAGGCTGAATGAATTGGGATTGTTCAGCCTGGAGAAGAGAAGGCTTCAGGGTGACCTAACTGTCCCTTCCAGTACCTGAAGGGAGTCCACAAGAAAGATGGAGAGAGACTATTTACAAGGGCCTGGAGTGACAGGACGAGGGGGAATTGGCTTCAAACTGATAGAGTATAGGGTTAGATTAGATATTAGGAAGAAATTCTTTCCTGTAAGGGCGGTAAGACACTGGCAGAGGTTGCTCAGAGAAGTTGTGGATGCCTCATCCCTGGAAGTGTTCAAGACCAGGCTGTGATGCCTTTTTCAAGATAGAAATGAAACAACACACACTTTCGAGATAATTTGCTATAGGAGGTAATATAAAAGTGGATCTTTATTGGAGCTCTAGGGGCAGTCATGGAAGAATGTCCACAAAAGTCCACTCGCATGGGCGTGAATACAGTTTTGTAAGTTTGGCAAATTAGCATAATTGACAAAAAAGCACCAATTAGGAGGATAAGTGGTGATGTAATTCCACCCCAGGTCAAGCCCCTTCTCTGGAGCCCCCCCCTTGGTACTAGCTGTACTTCATGAAAATGTGGTTCGAAGAGTTGTTCTCAACCTTGGTAGCCAGGGAGAACCAAGATGGGATAGGCACCCTGGAATTTGTCTTTCTGCTTAGGGAAAGGGCATGGAAAATTACTGGGAAAACTAGCCACTAATACAATAGGCTACAAACACATGTGTAAAGAATACAAAGAATATATAAGAAAAAAAAAAGGCAAAACCCAAAATGGCATCAGCTGGACAGGGCTCTGAGCAACTTGGTCTAGTGGAAAGTGTCCCTGCTCATGGCAGGGGGGTGGTATGAGATGGTCTTTAAGGTCCCTTCCAACCCAAACCATCCTGTGATTCTACGACATGAACTGCACAAAGCACTTTAAAGGTGCCCAACACAGTTTGTTGCAGGGACAAACCTCTGGAGCAGAAAGAAGCCAGACAAGTCAGAAGGGGCTGAAATGGAGAAAGGGAAGAATTCAAAATCTCTTAGAAAGGAGCTACATCCCTATCAGGCTTAGGTGGATTCTGAAGAAATAGAGGACTGGAAAAAAGGGAAAAAAAGTATAGGCTCCTCACAGACCTTCAAAACCTATACTTTCTGACAAGGTTGCTCTGTTAGGTGTGTACATTGTGGCAAAACAAGCCATCAAAGGTGCTTTCAAAAAGTGAGCAAATGACTTGATGAGTCCTTACATTTTTTTCCCTTTATTGTGTTGTTTTCTGATTGCCTTGCTAGATTAAGTCACAGAAGAGCTTTCAAACACAAATTTCTACACTTTCCAGCAACAATTGCCTGGGCAAACATTATTACTTTAATAGATGAAAGTATGAGGTCAGTCTTGAGTCTCTTGGCACATTTCCAAAATCTTCAGTTCATCTCCAGAAAGTTGATGTGTATGTCAAACTCCTGAATTTAAGAGGTATGCTGAATGCTAGATTAAATTTAACAGCTATGATAAGGCAATCTATATGATTCATCAAGTATTTCAGGAAGAAATGTCCTGCTGATACACACTGGACTTGATTCCATTCATTTTTTCATTTTTCTGCTAGCAAAAAGCAAAAGGGTAATTTTTTCTTATTCATTATTCCTCCTTTCAAAAGATTTTTCTGTCTTTTACAACATTACTTTGTCGTTTCACATTTTTCATTGACTGGAACAAAAATAACTTGCTACATTTAACTTATGGAGTCAAAACAAACATTGAGGTCAGCAGAATTATGGAAAAGATGCACTTTCCCCTAATATGTTCTTAGTTTTCTCTGTTATCTGATTTAACAATATTGATAACGCCCATTTATGGATGTACTTGTTAAGTAAGCAATAGCCATAATTTTAGAGTCTTTATAACAGGCAGATTTAAACTGCATTTCAGATTTAAGCATTTTTATCTCTGTGGCTTCAGAATTTGAAATGTACCATCAAATTCCAGTTTGTTGATTTAAAAGTTCTCTAATTGGAAAGAAAACTTTCTATTCCTTGGTGGGTTTTTGTGTTGTGCTGGGAATTTTGGAGGAAGCTTGGAAGGTAGGTGTTGTACAAAATCAGAGGTGCAGTGATGAGCTCCTGGTAGTAACTGAAGTGAAACGCCTTAGTTTGGCTCCAGTTTTCATACAGTGTAAGATATCACACTGATGGTACTGGCCACTGGACAAAACTGCTATTGCTCCAGTAACTCTGGCAGATGCTAGCAGGGCATCCACAGGATGGTATTCCTTCTGTCTCTTTTTCACATTCTGTGCCTTTCTCCCCAGTCTTTGGCAGTGCATGACCAATATAATTATTAATATTTCTTACGTCATGCCTAAACTTTTACTTTGATTAGGTGTTTCGTATTTCAGAGGATGTTATGTCTATCCAGTGGCTTTACTTGCCAAATGTCACTGCCAAGATGACTATATGTCACTTTGTACCCACAGACCCCACAGACCACTTACTTTTTCAGAATATATCTGAAGTGCTTTGCTGAAACTCCGTTATGTAGGGAACTGTGACAGGCCAGGAGAGTGCCATGAGATGCCTGCAAAGCTGGAGTTCAGTTTTACAAACAGTAGTTTTTGACTTCCAGCCTTTTAAAGAACTTGTTTCTAGACATTTTGGGTAATTTCTGCCTACATTATACTTTTGCTTCCTAGACTAATTAGTAAAGATAATTTTGAGCTTTGGAAGTTAGTTTCTGTTTGGCAAAAACTTACCAACAAGTGACAGAGAGTCAGTGTATTTTCTTAGCAAAATTGCCTTGTATTTCAAATGTAGGGAAGAGTCAGATCCTCTGAACAGAAGCAGCACATTCAACCCACAGATGGTTTTCTTTTTGCCAATGCCTCAGGCTAGGTATCTTTCCCTTATCTTACCAGACCTATACTGCCTGTCTTGCCTTACTTGCTCTCCAGAATCTATGCAGGCTATGTGAAAAAAAGCTGTGTACTTGGTGATTGTTCACATAACAGTGTTTGCAGCTTGGGAAACCCAATTAGATTTGCAATCCCTCCAATCCATGTGCTCATTCTCAGTATCAGTAATTTACCTGCTTATTGATTTACCTTTCTATTCAGAGAGGCCTACAATTCTCTCTGCTGCCAAGGCAGCCTCAAAGTGCAAAAATTGTTTTATATCAATATTCAGCCCCTTGAGAAAGAAAAGGGACAGTTGGCATATTCAAGAGCACTTGACATATTGCCAGTATTTTTGCCCGTGTGACTTTTTGACATGTGAAACAACACAGCATTAGTTGTTTTGAAATAAAAACATCTCCATTCCAGAATGCTCTTGGCATTGTATCTTGATTTTATTTATGTTTTTATACTAACTTGTATTTTTATACTAGCTTTTACTCTTGTAACTTGGAAATTAATTTTCGTTTCATTGTAAAATGTCTAAGATACAAGATAAGTGACTGATAAATATTATTGTTATAGATATTTGTGTATTTCTGAGTACAAACTCGCATTTGACAAAGAACATTTTGTTATACCCTTTTACAATGTCTGTTGGTATTTTCCATTTATAAAATTTTGTAAGACCAGTTAACTCCTGCTTATAATGCCAATATATGCACAGCTCTCAAGTGTTTCCTGCAGATGAGACACAAACATAGGTGAGAGGAAAAATTGGTAGAAATTTCATGAAGTCTTCAGACTGATTTTTGTCACACTGAACATTAATTGCACCGGCAGGGACACCCCACCAAGCTGCTGTAGCCTGGATGTCCCCAGCCAGCAGCACTTGTTCCCCTGTGGTGTCACAGTGCCTCATAGTTTAAGTGCCAGCGTTGTCATGGATGAATTTTCAAATGGAGTGTCACCAGAAGGTAGCAATTCCTTTATGTTTTAAGAGATGAATGAACCCCAAACCCAGCCTGGTTTTCACTTCCATTGATTTGAAAAAGTTTTCAAGGTTGAACTTGCTAAAAATAGTGACAACTTACATTATCTGGAATTAATTCATGCTGTTCATTTTACTGGTAACCAGGGGAGGGATACAGGCAAGTTAATGTCCCTCTGTTGCACAGTGATTCAGTGCAACTAGAAAACCTGTTATTTAGGAGATAATTTTAGTTTGCTGTTGAGATTACAAGGCAGTAAATGGCTCCTTGCTGTATCCTCAGAGTTTACCCACCTCATTTATGAGACTATTTATTGCCCAGTGTACTTAGAACCAAGCTAAATTATCACTACAGTATCAAATCTACATTAACTCCCCTCCCTTTTCATTCATCCCTTCCTTTATCTCTTTCCCCACCAGATATAGCAAAGTGCTTACTTCCTCTGTATTGCTTCTTCAAAAAGAATCAGGGCAAACCATATTAAAAGAGCAAAATACTTTACACGTTAATTGCTGATGGTTTTTATTAGTTCCTTGATTTTAATTGGTTAAAATTTTGTAGGGGTTTTTTCCTTGGTGGAAAAATGTGCTCTTGGTACAATCAGTTTTGTTAGAAGGATAATTAATTGCTCGTATGCAAAGTGAAGTGGTTCACTTATTCTGTTCTGGATCACAACCAACTTATAAAATCCTATTTATATGAATATTGTCCAAACTTAAGATTCCCTTATGATAGTGGAAAATATTCTTCTAACAGTCCTCAAAGCGTTGCTTTCTCTTAAGCTGGATAAACACTGGCCAAGTGTTTGCAGGGTTGAGATACTTTCTAAATTTTACTGATACAAAAAGTTTCTTCTGTAGCTTGTAAGATTTTTTCTAAACATTTTATACTGTGATATCACTTCACAGAAATTGTTTAAGTGTATTTTTTCTTGTGTACCACTTGTAGATGATAGTTTTATAAGTTCAACTTCCTTGGTGTCTCTTTCTTGGTACCCCACAGATTCGCTCCTTATTCAAATGCCTTTTATGGTGGCTACCTGCCATACACCTAACATGGCCAACTGATATCCAAAATATAACCAATTTGACAGGTGCTGTGGAGAGCAGTCATGGAATGAAGTAGCAGCTCTGCAAAAAATTCATATGGGATCAGCTACCACTAGGCCCTAGCCCTTTATTTAGAAATATTCCAGACCTGAATAACTGCTTCTGAAGACAAAAATGTTATGTTGGCTTTTACAAACATTTTTTAATGAACACTTTCATTTTCACTTGGAAAAAAAAATTCTCCTCCTAAATCAGTTCATCAAGTGATTGCAGCAGAGCTGCAGCTGAAGCCCAGTCACCTGAAAAACCTTCCACCTGTTTTAAAGCAGTTCTTGGCTGATTTGGATGAGACTGGTCTTGACTTTTGCAATTTATCCCTGACACCCAGTAAGTCCTGGAAACTCATTTGTACCATTTGGTTCTTATAAAAAGTAATTTAAAGTTATTTAAAGTAATGTGCTATTTATAATTGCACATCAGGTGGAAACAAGAATCAGGCACAGGCTTTCAGATTGTTTAATCCAAAAAATAGAAGCCCTTTCCACGGGGATCTGATGATGAGGTGCATCAGTAGCACCTTCCCAATTCCCAGACTTTCTATATTGTCACTCATGGTTACAGTAGTTTTCTGTTGGGCTCATTTCTTTAGGTAAGCCCAAAGTGACTTGAATTTAGTAAATTTATCTTTCTATTTTGCAGATTATGAGAAGTGCAATGTTAAGCAGACGTGATTTAATTTTGAGCATCACTGATACGCCATTGGGAGATGCTCCTAATGTGAGTATGTAATGTCAAATACTCTGTTAAAGTGCCCACTGACAAAGCCAATATGAACTCTTGGTGTGGGAGGGCATTTGTAGATATGTGTAAAAGAGAATAAACTGGAACACCACAGAGATGCCAATGTGGCAGATTATAACCCCGTTATTTCAGCAACACTGACCTGCTAATATCAGACATACACTACATAGTGTGGAACATACACAGCTTTAATCATTTGGAGGCATATGTTAGCAATTTTATTATCTCATTAGACTGAAATATAACTTTAGCAATAATTCCAGTTGATGTGGAGCTCTTTTTTTTTAAGGGAAGTGAAGAAATTCTGACTTGCAGATGGTTCATGGAAGGAAACAGTAGGCTCTCTTTTTTTTTGCTTTAATCTGGAAGAGGGTAGGTTTACATTAGATATTAGAAAAACATCCTTTGCTGTGAGGGTGGTGAGCCACTGGGAACAGGTTTCTAAGAGATGCTGTGGCTGCCCCATTCCTGAAGTGCTCAAGGCCAGATTGGATGGAGCTCTGAGCAACCCGGTCTAGCGGAAGTTGTTCCTGCCCATGGCAGGGGTTTAGAACTTGATGTTTAATGTCCTTTCAAGCCTGAACCATTCTATGATTCTCTATGAGGTGAGGGACATTTCCACCACTGTTGACAAACATTGTATGTGGATCACCCAAAGACTGAACAAAAAACCTCCAGAGTTGCCACTAGAGGGGTAGGCAGGGGAGCCGCTACAACTGCTGCATACTCCAGTTCCTGTTTCGTATCTTAAAACATGGGTGTGATTAAGAGAAAGCATAATTGCAAGAGGACATTCAATAGCCAGCTGTGGTTGAGGAGGCTGCATTCCAGAACACAGGCATGGATTTTTTTTTGTCATGTCCCTATATTCTGTAATTAAATTTTCATTGAATGGCTGACTCTGACTATTATAATGTAATCACTTACAGTTCTTGTGTGTAATTCATTAGAACAATAATGAGTTTCAATGAACAGGCTCCGCACCAGTGATGAACTCTGAATGATTTCTACAACAAAAATTCATTTGGGAGGGTGGCAGATATAAGACAGATCATGGCATGCTCAAGATCTGTGCATACCTAAGTATAAATAATAAATACATCTCAGGCAAATGTAAAATATTGCAGCTTTTTGTGAAGTCATTGTCAGATGAGCTTCTCTGCATTCTGGAACTTTAAAGCAAGAGCTGCCTCATCACTCAAATTGTTGCATTTTTTGCATTTATTATTCAATTCTCCATACCACAATTTTTGATAGCAAGTTTTCCACCAGCCCTGCATCCCATTCAATAGTTTATCTCCAGATTTTCAGGCAGCAAATTTGTTCATGAATCCTACAGATTACCAGGTGTGCTGCTGTTATACCCCAGTCACTCAAACCTCAGACTAAACCCAAGTTCCTTTGCTTGGGTAGATACAGAAGAGAAAATTTCAACCAAATATTCTCAAGAGGTAAAAATACACAGAAGTTTACTGCCAGACTATAGAAAATCAGGGAACATTGGCAAAAGAATAAATACAACATAACATCACTTATCATAGCGAAGATTTATTGAACATAGAAACCCATTCAATGTTATGTTCTGTGAGAAGAATGTTAGAAGAAAAAGAAAGGGAGAAAAACGGAAAGACAGGAAAATGATAAAAACCACCTTTCCTAGTCTCTGACAGCTGCCTCACTTGCAGCGCCTCCCGTCTCGTATCAGCTGGTGCCTGACATCCAGGTGAAGGAGCTGCCTGTTACCCTTCTTCTGGACTACTGGTTTCCCCAGGAGCACTGTTCCCTAGGTTCTACATTTCCCCAAATGTAGAGAGCTGAGCAGCCTGCCAGCTGGGCAAGCAGGAGCCAAAAACTCTGAGTAGCATATTTATGTTCAGATTGTTCTACTTTGGGAACATTTTGGAATTTTCAAACTAGAGCTGTCTTTGAGGAGGAAAAGAAAAGGAGAGGGAAAAAAAAATAAAAGCTTTTGGTTTTTCAGCATTTTTCATGTGTTGGGAGTTCCATTTTTATGCAATCTCTGTGGTTGAATTATTAACGCCCTGGCAACACAAGATTAAGAAAAGACCAAGAATTACAACTAAATGAAGAGGCAAATCTCTTCATCTGGTTATCTTTGATTTTGCACGCAAAAATAAAAATAAAGTATTTTTCAAAATAGGTTTTGCTGCAGAAGATTCTATTCGTAATGCATTTTTAAAGTCTCTCTGAAAAAACCCAAAAGGCCAAAAGATGCAGATTCATACATATTTAGATTTTTCTATGGAAAATGTGAGTTTTGTACTCTGCCTTGACTTGATTCCGTTAAAGTATAAACCACACAGTTACAGTCTTGCAATGTAGAAGGCTGCCTTTCTAAGGGATGTGGAAGTCCTGGAAAGCAGACATAGGTTGAAAAACATTCAGTTTTCAGACACTTCACGTTTCACAATGGCAAGAAATCTTTCCATAGTGCTTCCCATATTTGGAGGCGAAATAAATGATGAATAAATCTGGAATACTAAACCCTGTATGTAGAGGGGCTGGATTAGATCCCTGTTCTAGGATCTGTCCCCAGAAAATTTGGTTCATGTCCTGATTGTAGTTTCAATTTAGGTGTTATAGCATAATCCTATTTATGATTCCTATCTTTGGGCACAAGACAGTGAACAAGACAATGAGGATCTTGCTGATGATGCAGAAAAAAGGAACTATGCTACAGACCATGTGATGAAGGGAAATAAGTATTTGAGGCAACTTTTAAAACATCTCTCTGTCCTGCAAAGAACTTCTGTCCTGGTTTGTTGCTGCTTCCAAAAGGTTAGTTTAAAAAACTAGTAGTTGCCACTGCAGCCAAGTTGGGACATTCCTTATCCCATATTCTGACAGATAAAGATGAATTGATCACTAAACTAGATGGTAGCCTAGGTGCAAGCAGTCATGATCTAATTTTATTTGTTTTGTGCAAACAGCATTATATTTTTATATAAACTGCTCTAAAAAGTCAGTTTCCCAAAGTGGAAAACAATTGGGCCAAAACTGAGTGGGAGGAAAATTTAAACACGAGAAAATGCATGATAATTAAGAATTGTTTAGGAATGCTTTATTAGATGCCAAAAGTGCCCCCCCAAACCCAGCTCTGCAATCAAGAAAGGTTTCTATGGCTAAAAAATCCGGCTAAAATAGAAGAAGAAGGCAATTACAACCCCTCTATGAAAATTTAAGAAAACAACCAAAAAACAATAGTACGGAGCAAATGAAAAAAAGGAGAAGCCCATCACAGGGAACACAAACCAACGTCTAGGAAAGAAAATCAACTGCTAGAAAAAACCTAAATGCATCAATAAAGACCCCTCTGCACTCAAGAGGATGCAAAAAACCAGGAAAGAACTTCTAAAACACATGAAGAACAAATCAAATCTTAGTAGATATCTCAGTGTTGGATAAAGGTGACAAAATTTTCTAGTAATGTACATCATCAAGATGTAATAAATATATATTTTATAATTGGAAAGAAGCAGGATTATATTTTAGCATGATACTGAAATACCTTCAGCTAATATTTAGGAGATTAAACATCAATAGTTAAAGCCAATTATGAAAAGAATTGGCCAAGGAGTGTCTCAAAGTAAAATTGTGGACACTGAATTAATCTTTAAAGATGGGCAAAATTCCAGAGTACTGAAAAAAAGGCAATGTGGTTCCAATAATTAAAAAAGAAATTAAATAAATTGAAATATGCTGAGTAGGCTAGTTAAGATAGGGATCCTGGAAAAAAATGTGGAAAAGCTGAAGTGTACATTGCCAAATAAAGGATGGAATGATGGATGCCTTATTACTGCCTGTCAGAATGATTGAATGTTAAAAAAAGGCTTTCTCAAGCATACCTGATCTTCTCTTAATTTTGTTGTGTATTAAAACAACATAGTTGTGTTGATTCAAAAGTTTTTATAAATATTTGACATAGTCCTGCAGGAAAAAAATATAGCACAACCCTAAAATAAGTCATATACATTTAAATAAATTTCATCCATATTAAATTAATTAGGATCTTATGAAATTGTCTCAAAAGGAAATAAAAATGGGCATTGCCACCTAGAGAAGGTATTTATAAGGTTGGATTTGGTTAGTTGGTATCTTGTGTCTGGAAAACACAAAACAAGTCCTGTCTGACTTCACTTTGTAAAGTGAAGGGCTGTAAGGGAAGCAGGTCACCTCTTACACTGAGAGCTGGATAACTTGACATAACGAGCATGTTTAAACAAACGTGCCTTTTAATACTGTTAAATATATGTTCTTTTGTCCAAAACTAATGTAAAGCATGTTTACAGTTTCTAGGTCTTTTATGGAGCACACAACAGCAATAAGAATTGTTTAGAATAATTGAAAATTGGCTTATGTGAAACTAAAAATCCCAAAATTACCTTTGGCTCTATATGCCCAAACTGTTCTGCATGAATAGGAATCTGAAATTCCCATTGTATTCAAAATTACTGAGACTATTTAAAGAAAACTGTGTGAGCTGGAAGACTAAAATTGGAAAAAAAAATAAAAAGTGGTCTGGAAAGGATGTTTCTTAGAAAATTCAGAAGCAAAAATTATCAGGTTATTTAAGACAAGGCTAAGGGAGATTGTTGGCCCTGAGCATCTGCATAATAAAAGAATATTAGGAGACAGATGTTAATCTAATAAAATAAAATAAAATAAGTGAACATATGGCACTGCAAGATCCAGTACCTAGAAAATTCAAACCAAATATTGATGAGATTTGCACTGTAGAACATCAGCCGTTGCAACAATTTATGTAAGGATGCAATAGTTCATCACCTGAAGCTTTTCAAGCAAGGATACTTTTTATACTTATAGGTTATATTCAAAGTTTACTGAACAAGTTTCTATGATCTGCATAGTTCCAGAAGTCATGATATTATCTTCTCTCCATTAAAATGTAAAGAGATTGCATCTTGAAATGTTTGACTTTGTTCCAAAACCATTTGGATGTTTAATCCTAACATGAATTTTGCACTAGTTTCATGGATTACACAAACCTCAGAAAAACGATGGATATTCTCATATGGAATCAAATGGAGTTTTCTCCTTAGTTTCTTTAGCACACACCTCTTTTATCTTTCCAACTCCAGTGACAATCATGAGTTTCATCTTAGAACTTCAGTCCAAAAAAAAGAGGATGCTGTTAGAAAAAATTTCCTTTTGAAGCTTTTCTGTGGGTAAAAGGGAGAAACAAAAGCAAGGCAATTATTTGTTTGCCTTCTCTCCATCTAACTAGGAGCTGCTCCAGTATCGTGACTGTGTGAAAAGTAGTAAATTCCCAGCATTCCCAGTATGTAAATGGAAAAAGTCACATATGGGTTGCTCTTTTACGTAGCTCTGGAGCATGTTTTGTGGCCAAATGTTGAGGCAGTTAAGGCGATGCTGAAATAAACAACTCCAGAGGTACCAGGAGGATGAACTCTGCTGGTAGATGTTAATGATTAGTTATCATGGACAGGAATGGGGCATATTCTTCTGGGCAGGGCTTTGATCTCTTTGCTGCCTGAGAGAGTTGACTGAAAACTTGTTCTGTTATCCCTGGACAGTGCAGATCTAAGGTGGAGCTTAAGCATCCTGCAATGCTGAAGATGTTTTTAGTAATACCCTATTGTATGAAACAGGTTTTTCAGGTCTGAGAGTGAAACAAGAGTCAAGCAAAAGAAATCTAATGGTTTAGTGATAAGAATAGAATTCAGTTTAATATTTTCTCACTCTACATATTTTTCTTTTTCAGCAGTACACTTTAATAGTTTCCTTACACAAGGTACGATTCTCCTATGAATTTCCCTGGAAGTGGTATGGCATGCGACTGACAGCAGGGATTCTCCTGTGTTGCCATTTCCACCACTCTCAGAAATGCATAAATTTGCAGTAATAGGGGCTTCATACGACAAATCTCTTCTCGGATTGTAGCAAAGCCCTGTTACCTTACAGATGGATCAACTGAAATAAAGTGAACATGTAAATATACTGACTTCTTTCTGTCCTTCCCCACATGTCTTCTCATTTCTTTAGTTATTGTCTTCCTCCTTGGTCTTGCCAGCAGGCAAGAAATTAATACTGCATTTATGGGGGTATTCCCATGAGAGTTTATTTCACACACACTTATTAACATGACTAAGACTTTAAACCACAGAACTTTTAAATGCCTGGCTGGGTTTTATTAGGTGTTAAGATGACCAAATCTACCATGTCTTTAGGTTTACGTGAAATGACTGAACTTCATCATACTGGTGGTCCCTTGCAGTTGCTGCGAAGTCATGGGGACAAAGATGCTTGCACAAAAGTAATGGTTAAATACTTTGTTGAACTTAAATTACGATCAGTTAGGGGATGAATTTAGGAAGAAATTCTTCCCTGTGAGGGTGGTGAGGCCCTGGCACAGGTTGCCCAGAGAAGCTATGGCTGTCCTATCCCTGGCAGTGTCCAAGGCCACGTTGAATGGGGCTCTCAGCCCTTTCTACTCTAGTGGAAGGTGCCCCTGCCCATGGCAGGGGGTTGGAATGAGATGATCTTTAAGGTCCCTTCCAACCCAAACCATTCTATGATTCTATGAATTCTTAATATTTTAAAAATATATAGTTTTTCATGCATCTTTATGAGTCTGCAGTGCATCTCCAAGAAACAGCACTATTTAGAACATACTATCTATCTCTGTAGGGTCCTGATATGTTTATTTGAGGCTGGACAGATGTGATCTCTTTCATTTCAGAAAAATGTTGAAGCAGATCCATAGGCCTAGGAGTTTCTGATCTATTTAGTGCGGAGAACACTGTAACTTTTCTTAAAGGATCAAGAAATAAGACAAGTAACCAAAAATCTTCTTGCACTTAATTCCCATAGACATTGTAAAACCAAAGAGTTGGGAACTAAAGCTCCATTTTAGGAATTCCTTCTTTAATTTTTCTGTCAAATAGATCTTTTGATAATGTTCAGAGAGCTTTTAAACTATTTTATTTTCCTTTCAGGTCAATGTGAGGTTTGCCTAGTGGTCAGCTTTCTAAGCTATTGCACTTCCCATTTAAACAGGAACATAAAAATCATTACATTGCAATTGGCACACATCAGGGTTCCCTCCTATTTTACCACCAGTTGAGATTTTAGAGATTTTTGAGCTGTTCAGGGGTTGAAAAGAAACCCAAAGAAGTCATTTTATCCAGCTGAAGATAACTGATTTTTTCACAGGAAAGGTAAATGAAACCAGTGTATTTCACATAATGAAACAAATGAGAGACTGGGCAAACTGATCTACTAATGAGCTTCCTGTAAAGTGAGAATGCAGGAAAATGAGCAAGGAGCAGAAGAAATCACTCTGATCTTCACATTTAACAACCACGTCTAATCAAGCAGTATTCTAGGATATGTGAATTCTTCAGCTCCCTCGAATGGTCAGCAGTATTTGAATTAAAAAAGGTGTTGCAAGGTTAAGATGTAAACCTCATTACAGGCAACTTATTCAGTTGTGCAGTGTTATTATTTGGAGGCAAACTTATCTATTTATCTGTCAGGTGTTAAAGTACTGTCAGTCGGAGATGGCAATTTGCAATGCTATGAAAGAAGCACAGACAGGAAGAGGTGAGTCTGATCTGGCCTCACTTCTTCCTATGAGTGTTCATTGTCTTTGTGACAGTTCTTCATCATCCACTTTGCCATAAGGTACCTCCAGAAACAGAGCCAAAGAGTTCTGAAATGAAGGGGGGCCTTGCCCATTACTCAACTCACCTTTGATCAAGTCTGTGTCAATGTAATTTGTAATCCTGTTCTTTGCTGAGTGCTTTTATGGAAGCCTCCTTAGATGCTGGGGCTGTATTCTTTGGGCTGGTCGCATGGAGCATAGACCTTTCCTCCTGCAAGAAAAGTGCCAGGCTCTGCGTTCAGTAGGGTGTGCACATGTCCAGCCTTGCACAGTGAGCCTGTAGAAGTGTCTGTGCAAACATCCTCTGCTTGGAGAGGAGCTGTTCCAAATGTTGCTGTTTGCACTGGGGCCAGTCGGAACCACATCCCAGCTTTGATCCCTCTTGATTTCATGGTGAGCTGTCACTTTCAGAGGAGGTTGCTGATAGACATACTGGTGGTCTTTTCTCATCTAAGGCCTAGGCTCTCAGGTGCTCTGGCAGCTCACTGTGCTCTCTGCTGCACGAATACCTGGTAAATTACAGATTGTGACACCGAGGATGTAAAAGCATTTAAACAGTCATAATATTCCTATCCCTATGGTGTCCAAGCATCATCTAGAAAAGAAGGTTATCAAGCTAATAAATCTAATCCTCAGCTTCCCTTAGAGGAGCTATGAGACTTGATATCTGGAAATTGTTG
This sequence comes from Melanocharis versteri, assembly GCA_013397845.1. Lineage (NCBI taxonomy): Eukaryota > Metazoa > Chordata > Aves > Passeriformes > Melanocharitidae > Melanocharis > Melanocharis versteri. Next base: position 216,185 of record VZTG01005929.1, read on the forward strand.
ATACAGAAGTTAAATCTAAGTGCTGCTACTGAAGATACAGACAGTGGAGAGACTGCTTTTTCTGAAATTTTACAAGCCAACTAAGTATCAAATAATGAAGTCTATAACAAAATTCAGTGATTTCAAAATACTTCCCAGTCCATTGCTGCCTAAGCCATCTATCAGCCTGCCTGAAGAAGCAGTAAATACAATGCAAGAATTAAGAAAGGGAGGAAGTCAGGCAATGCTGTTTTTTCCTTTCAGCCACATGCTGTGTTGGCTGCTGTTCTCACTCCAGATGTGGCCACAGGTATCCTTCAGAAATGAGGTCTGGATTTATTTGGGCTGATATCTGGTCTGTTTGTGAATGCTTTTGTCTCTGTTCCTTCTTTTAGCTTCGCTGTCATCCTTCTTCTCAGGTACATTTAAACTTCGAAATAAAAGTGAAGCCACTGCTAGACAGAGCATGTGACATAATTTATTTCTAGTATAGGCTGATACTTTACTCCACAATATTACAATATTTTGAAGGCCAGATCCTAGAAAAGCATGAAGAAAGAAAAATATTAGTCCTAGTCAGTATTCTAACAATTTAGTAGTAAATGTTTTATTGGTTTTTACAATGTGATAGATTGTGATTGGAGGAGGAGGGACTCAGTATCCCATTAAAAGGGAAAAACAGCTGTTTAGAAGGACATGATATTTCAGCTCATTTTTATTTAGTGGTTACATTTAGAAGACACAATAAGTTTTGCTTCTTGGTCCATTTTCCATTCAGAAAAAAGAGGAGGTATATTAATAGTTTCTAGTATTTAGGTTAGAGGTGTCGTTTGTTTTGTTTTTTTAGAAGAAACTGCATTTTTCCTTACTGAAGGATAAACAACAGCAGCAGCAACAATAATAACAACAAATGTTGATTCTGTTAATAACTCCCCCTCTGTAATGCAATGCTGACTTGGACAATAGGTGGCCCTTACACTGCAGAGAAATTCTAGCACCTTTACAAAACTGAGAGATGGACTGTTATTGGATCCAGCCCAGGATTCATCCCAGCTTTAGTATAGGTTTGGAGAAGGACTGTTCATGATGAAAATGGGCATGATTGCATGGATTGTAATTAGCTGAAGTTAGGTTGTGTTTAGCCAACAATATGTTAAACATGATTTTTCCATACCTATAATAGCAAGTCATGCTCATGCTGTGTATACTGTCCTTCTACAAATGGGAATACACTTCCTGCTCGAATGTCTTTTAGTGTTTACTTCAGAAAGCACACAGTCAACTAAGCAAATTTCAAAAAAGGTCAGCTTTTGATTTTCTTTATGTTTTAGTGGTGTGGATCTTTTGATGTTGTTGTTATATCTTTTGGTTTTTGACTTTTTTGGTTTCCTTTAAACTCCCCACAGAAAATCAGTTGTGCTTGTTTGAGTTTTTTTCCTAGAGTGAATTTCATGCCTGCACAGTTACATACACTCAAATATTCTCATTAGAGAATTATTATTTTTAGAATTATAATGCAAATTGAATCTCAGATTGGTCTGAGCCTCCAGCATAGCTGCATATTGAATGAAATGCCTCTACTCACAGGACTGCATTTGAATACATCTTATGCTTTGTATGTGTTTAATTCTACACAAGGAAGACCTCGTTGCTTGAGGGTGAAAGGAAATCAATTTTTACAGTAATTCCTGCATTAAAGACAGATGTATCAGAGGTCATTCTTGATCCATATGCTGTCATTGTTTATTCATGGGGGATAAGGTAGTTCTTAAGTTAGAAGAGAAATTTTCCATTAGGATTTAATGCAGCAGCTCAAGATATAAAAGCCTAATGTCTTAGTGCACTCTGGGAAAGTGGGGAATTTAAGTTATTACAGAATCACAGCAAGGTCTTGGGGGCCTCTGTCACAATGATTTGGTGTCATCTGAGGTAAAATGGAAAGCAATCGTCCAGAGAAAGAACAGAAGAAATGAAACTGTAGTTACCAATCTATACTATCCACACAAAGACCCAACATAAATGGAAACTGAAGATGAAGAACTCTGTATCAGCTCATCCTTTGAACCTCAGTAGGAGTAATTATTTTTTTAAAGTCTGGATTTTTCTTTTTTTCTCTCCCATTCTTTATTTAGATCTTCTTGTTTCGTTTTACACTTGTAGAAAAAAAAGAAAAAGAAAAAAGCTATAACAACTCATTCCTGTCCGTGGGGAATAGCACACAGGTCATAGACCAAGGAACTGTATTACTACATTAGTGCTGAAACCCACCAAATGAATTAAATAAGTACTTCAAATGAAATAAATAAGGTACAACTTGCTACAAGGTTTCTAAAGAAGAAACCTTGCACCCAGCAGTGACTTTGAAGTTTTACTTTTTTTTTTAAATTTTATTTTATTTTATTTTTTTTATTATCATTATTAGTCCATGCTGATGTGCTGGTGTTCAGAGTCCATGACCTCTGTGCAGTCCCTTGAGAATGTCAGAGATCTGAGAGCCATTGTTGTGATTGTGTTCATTAGGTATAAAGAAAAAGGTACTTATCTAAATGCAACAGTCAAAGTTCCCCAGATTTTGTTGTTGCTGTTAAGGACAGAGCAAAATAACAATCCAGATCTGGTAAATTTCTGTCTTCTGTTTTTGCAGAGTAAAATTAAATATATCTGCTAAAGAACTTTGCTGAAAAATTTAGTAACCAGCTGTATTTTGGGGGGCTGATGGCAATAATGTTAAAAAAATATATAAATGAAAAGACCCCTACTAAAAGATAATAGTTTTAAACCTGCTCTTACAAAAATCCATTTCAAAATTAAAACCGTTTTAGAAAAACACAGACTGGACCTAATTGTTCTTGAGGTTTGTAACGACACTGTCCAAACTGCTTTGCAAATATTCAGTATTGTACAGTAACTTATCTGCAAAAAGTTCCTAGAAATAATCATGCAGGACTGTTATTGCTAATTCTGCTAATTTTCTTGTTGTGCAATTGGCCTCACAACTCCCTTTTTGTTAGGCATAATATTCACAAAAAATTATAGACATCATGTGCCTCAGAAGATTTAGAATGTAAGTGGATATGACAAACCAAGGGAGTATGATTATCCCTAGATTGTAGTTATGAATGTGAGATACAGAGAGAGAAAGAGAGATTCTCCCCTGCAAAACAATGTGTGAGATCACTACCCACAGTCCTCAGGGGTATTTAGGTATGTCTTCAGTTCACATTGAAATAGATTTAGGAAATTTTAGATTTAGGGACAGGAAGAGGTCACTGTGCCCTGTATCCCGTCTTTGCCATGTGGGCTTACTTATAGCTCTGCTGGAATGCCCTAGTTACCAAACAAACCACAGTTCTTTGGTTTGGAGAGTTTTTTGCTAATTAAGGGAAATTTCCTTAAACTTTTGAACTGTGAGATGCATCATAAGCACTGATATTTGTATATCTGCCTAGCTCACTGTCTCCTAATTCCTTTGGATGCACTTATTTCTTATGCTGCTCATTAAGAAAATAATCCCAATTACTCAATGTAAAGAAATGCCGAGGAAGTGCGGGGCTTCAGTACAATTTACTTGAACAGAAGGTAGGAAACATTGGTATCTATGCATTCCAGGACTTGCTAGCAAAGCACAACTAAATTTAGCAGCCAGAGATATTGATTTGATTAAAAATGGTTTAAGACTTGTAAATGTCACTGGAACTTAGCAAAATGAACATTATTAAATCCTTCTGGTGATGGGGAAAACTAACAAAGGGATTTACAGTGGTTTCTGTAATTAATTGCTCTGTCATGATTTATATTAACTTACAGTACAACTCCATTAGCTCAGACCTGTCATCTCTGCTCAAGGAACCACCAAGTAATCACTACCACATTAAAGAATAAATTAGTTTTTGGCTTGGAGCCTAGTTGTAGAATGTTTCATTTGTGTCTGCTGTAGACATATGTATCTAATAAAGTTGGGAAGAACGAGTTAAACTATGTATATATCAATGTTGGCTGACTGTATTTTAGAGATGATATGATCAGCATTGTTCATTAGGCCTAATGAATAATTTAATTTCTGTTGCTTGCCTCCTGTTTTGGTGAACACCTTTGGATGAACTATGAAGCAGGAGATGACTGAAAATAGGTAGGTCTCCTGAGATCCTTCTTCCTTCACATTCTGCGACCTGTGGTTGTAGTAATAACTTCATATGGTTTTTGTTAACACTTCATTACCCCAGACTTGGATAAATTATCTTCCTGCTTCTTCCCCAGTTGCAGGCACATGGGTGAAGCCAAAGTCTTAGCTACTACTTACAGTAGATTATGGGATTTGTGAGGTTCTATCAAATTATCTCTGGCTTTGATAGTATGAAGATGTTTTAAGTGGTTTTTCTGTTAGTGTGTTATAGCTTGCACAAGAAGTTGTTTTACATTTCCACATATGCTGTAATGTTCTTAGAAGCCTGCAAGCAAAGTTTTCAACCAATTTATCTTTTTGTTTTTCCCCTTGGGTCCTGGATAAACCCTGGATAACTCCCCTTGAGGCATATCAGCACATGGCTGGGAAGGCAGCAGTGGCACTTTGAACATGAGGCTGGCTGTTCCACTGAAGTGTCATGTGGTTTAACTCTTGTTAAACAAGAGTTGTGGGCAGATTTCATGACTTGTGAATGTGCATCACGTGTAACCCCTCAAAGGGTTTGTTGTGCACTTGAAGCTTTTAGTCCTTTGACAAGCTACTGAAATTAAAAATGTGTCGTTTATTAGCTCTGTTGTTCAAACCAGCACATTATCCCTTCCCTTTAACCAACAATGGAAACCACACTGACAGCCTTGCTGGTTTTATTGTTTCTTACTATTTATGGGGTGTTGCATGGGTCTTGGTTCTCCTTCCTGACCTCAGTGAGAACGCTGCCCTTGGAGCTAAAATACGGACATGTGTGTCAAAAACCTAATGAAAAATCCAGACAGGTCTTAGCTGATCTTGTAGCTAGGAAAAATTTGGACCTTGGTTGCTCAAGAAGACCTAACAGGCCTTCAAGCAAGCAAGATCCAAGACAAAGGGGAATGGCTTTAAACTGAAGGAGAGAGATTAGACTGGATATTGGGAAGAAATTCTTCCTTGTGAGGGTGATGAGGCCCTGGCACAGGTTTCCCAGGGAAGTCATGGATGCTCCATCCCTGGAAGTGTTCAAGGCCAGGCTGGATGGGGCTCTGAACAACATGGTCTAATGAAATGTGTCCCTGCCCATTGCAGGAGGTTGGAACAGGATGGTCTTTAAAGCCCCTTCCAACACAAACCGTTCTGTGATTCCATGAATATGCACAAGCTTAGGAGTGGGAAATGAGTCAGCATGGCAACCCAAGCAGAGGGAATAAATTGGCCATTCAGTAGAGAGGTGGGCTATTAAATGGATATTTTGATGAAGTGTCCTGGACACAAGTGACAGCTTGGAGTGATGTCGCATTCCTCCTGTCAGCTGCAACTTGAGATAGTTACAGCTGCAGCAGGGTCAGATGCAGAGCACACAGACACGGAGAGTGCTTCTAAAATATACGGTGTTTTTGCAGGTTCTACTGGACACTGATTATAAACTGATTTAAACAATAACATATTTTATATTAATGGTAATTTCCTAGTGTCCCAGAGAAAAAGTCAAAGCCATGCCTGGCATGTTCACAGAAGTGGCCAAGGCACAGATTTTTGTGAGCCCTCCATCTGTTGATGCCAACACAAGGACAAGAAGGGGTGTGAGTTTCAAGCTCCTTTCTATGAAGGGCTCTATGCCACTCCCCACTGTTTTCAGTAGAGAGCTACAGTAAAACTCAAACTCCTTTTTTTTCAATCTGTGAGTGTACCAGATCTCTTGGCATGATGACTGCTGTGCCTTTCTTTGAATGCCACAGCACAAGCATTAGGTTCAGTGGCAAGAGACAGTGTCATTTCTAGTGTCCCAGACTGCTAATCTTTAAATATTGTTGTATCAGCCAGCTCTTTTCTACACATGCCATCATGACTGGCACTGCCAATCTACTATTTATGTGGATTATGTTCAAACCATCTGTTTTAAAATAATAGTAACGATCTCTTGAATAGAAATATGTGTGCTGATGTAAAGTACAGAGCAATACTAGGGAAGAATTACAAAATGCATGGACATTAATTTGCAAATGTTCAGTGATGGAAGAGATATATATTTTTCAAGTAGTCCCAGGAGGAAGAGAAAAACAGGCCAATAACACCCCCCCTGTTATTTTGTTGGACATAACTTGGACCAGAGTTTGTTCCAGTGTTCAGAAACAAACCTAATTTTATTTTTCAGTTCAGACCCAGTGAGAGTTATTCAAAACGGTGCAGTTGTGATTCTAATACTCCCCCCCAAGCTTGCAGAAAGTACAGATCACTATCCAAACTTTGTGGTTTGGTCTCACATTTCTTATGCAAGTTTTCAAAATTAGCCATGAAATGAGGTAGTGCTTTTGTACAAACTTGATGGAAAATGGGAGGTGGAAAATCTCAAGAGAATATCAGTTTTCAGGAGATTTCAGTATGTCCTGCATTCAGTGAGAATAGAAAATCTGTGACAATAGCTTTTCTTTTAAAGATCAATCTAAACCTCTAGTTTTAAACCTAGTCTTCTAGACTTCTGGCTCAGACCCATCACAAAATATTTTAGCGCTTCCCTTTCTTGTGCCAGGCAAAATCAGGCACTGTTGTCTAATTTGCATTTCCAGAGAACCTATAACTGCAGTCTCTCCAGTGAATGTTGAAGTGCAGAGACATACAAAACCATTTTTTTATATTTTATTTTATAAATCTTGGAGAATATCATGATCTGGTTTAGGTCAGTGCTTACTTTATGTGAACATGCTCATTTTCTTAAGTCAACATGGTTTTTGGCTGTACTTTTTTTCTGCTGAAGCTTTGCTGTTTAAGTTTGAGAACATATTTGCCAAGCCAGTGTCTAATGTGATCATAACAAGCCAAGGGGGTATATTCTCCAGTCAGATACCTTCCATTAACATCGGAGCACTTCCCACTTTCAAGTCAAGGGAATCTTTACTTGAAGAGGGACTAAATAATGACCACAGTCTTTGTCTGGGGTAATTTATAATCTTTTAGGCTGTCTTACTAGCAAGAACAAAAAAATTCCTAGTGAATTATCAACACACACACACACACACCTGTTTTACCAATTGCTCTTGAAAACAAGAGATTTAGTTTATTCTCTGGGATTCTGTTGCATTATTTTACTGGTTCAAAGTTTTTTGTTGGATTCTCTCCCTCTGCAGTCTTGCTCCAATTCCAGATGAGTTACCGGTAGTGACCCAACACAATGTGAATTTAGTGTATCTAGTGGTAAAATGTCGAAGTGTGTGATATTTGCATTATCAGAAGTGTAGTTAGACGTGACTATGAAAGCTTTTGCTCCTTTCAGAAATGGCTGTGCATGAGCCTTTGCAAACACAGTCAGAAGGAAAAGAACATACAATCTTATCGCTTTCACATTCATATTTTAGTGTATGCAGGAATTGTTCTTACAGGCAGAATAATTGGTATTAATGTTGTTATTATAAATTATTATTCTGCAATCGTTGCCTTTTAAAAATGGGCTGATGATTTATGCTTTCCATATAAGCACGGGTTTCTTTAAATGGAAAACAGTCAAAGTCCATCAGGTTTTGAACATATAAATTTAATCACTTATCACACAGTAATTGATAATCTCATACATAAATATGTCATATTACCTATTCAAAGATGCAAACCACATACGCCAAAAGGAATAGAGTACACACTTAGGGTCTAAAGGATTAATCAACATTTTAAATATATTCCTCAATGATCCTGCAGACCAACAAAATCCTTGGCCATAACCTGATACCAGGTCCTTTTCACTCTAGAGATTGCTCAATAACAGCTTAATAGTTTTGTTAAATGATACTAAAATATATTATAGGTTTTGCAGATGCTTCTCCTCTACTAAGACCAGCACTCTAATGGCTCAGAGGTTAAGATGTTGCCACTTGCCCAGAGCTCTGTCTTCTCTTTCAGTCCTTTCATAAAAGGACATTGTGTCTCCACCTTGCTCATTTTCTTTCATAAAACAAGCTTTATTCCTGAGAATAAAATAAAATCCCTGTGTAATCTCAATGCATTCCCTTTGCCATCCCCTGTTCCCTCAACTGTTTCTCCTGTTTTAGTTAACAACCAGAGACAATTTACCCCCCTTAATTAACTCAATGGATCTATTAAGTGTCTAAACCTGATCTGAGGAGCTCAGCAGCTACAAAGCTTGGAGTCATGGCGCAAAGTTTCAGAATAGCACTTGGCTCATTTTGGACAGCAACATTTCCAGCAGCAGTGTTATTTATCATTATTCCACACCACTCCAGCACTTCTGGTGCTCAGTTTGGCTCAGGGTCTTGTAAAACTTTCTGTTGCACAGTCTGGGTAACCTTGCTACTTTCTCACTTCTACCCATTGGTCCATCTTTATGCTAGCAAAGGCTCTCTCTTTAGGAGCTTGAATTACTTATTGCCCAGACTCAGACACTGCTGTCATGTTCTACCCCTTAAGTATTTGTGCTTAGTAACCTGATTTCTGGAAGTGTCACTATCTGTCAATACTTCAACTATACTAGTCCTTTGCACTGAGAAGACAGCAACTCTCTGCCAAAAAGGGCTGTGAACCAAATTAGAAAAACCAACCAGGATCGAATGCTTAGATCCCAGTGTTTCCAAACATTGAACTAAACAGGGAGCAAAAGCTGTAAGTCATGCAGCTACTCCTGAGCTTTGTGAAGGTATTTCTGAAGGTATTATTTGTGAAGGTATATAGTAGCAGTGTTCTACTATAGCCTGTCACATCAGATATTTTTGGACTTGATCTTGGAAAAATGAACTTAAAAAATATATAGTAACCTAGGATAGAAGCCTAAAACTAAAATAACTGGGAACACTATGTCAAGGAGGCCTTTTAATGGTGTGTTTTAAATTTCTTTATATGGATAATCTTTGGCTGGTAGAGGACAAGGGGAAAAAAGTTGATACTGAGAGGCTTGTACAGAACCAAAGAACAGAACCTCTGCAGAGCAGCTCAGAGAGAAAAAAAAAAAAAAAAAANGCAAGTGATCTGGTAGTAAAACCGTGGCAAAAATACATGAGATGATGTCTGGAAGATTGGAGGGAAATCAACAAGTGGGGAGAAGCTGTGCCCTTCCAAAGCAGCAGCAAACACAGAGACAACGGTACTGGGAAAAGTCATAACTTTGAGAGTCTGCGACTGCTTCTGCTGCATGGAAAATAGGAGCTGTCTGGGAAAGGGATCTGTGAACAAAGAGTAAAGGGTGATGTAGCCAGCAAAGATAAATTGACACTTATGGTGTTGTGGAAACTATTGAACCAAACAGGCTGTGGCAGACTGGGAAATGGCTCTGTGATGATCAGGCTGCATCCAGGATTCAGAAAGAAATGGATAATTGTTTTTGGAAATACACAACAAAACTATGTGTGTTACCTGCTAAGTACTTGCTCTTTGGCTACTTTATATAAGAGGAGTGGAGTGTACCGTGGTTCCAGGAGCTCATTTTTCCTCACTAAATGCTGATCTGATGGAACCCCCTAGATCCAGCTTGGATTCATTAGGGAACAGGCAAGATTCTCCTGTTTCAGGGGTGCAATGTGTGTATGTGCACCAGCACCCCTGGGGCAGGTGACAGACGAAGATGGCAGTGTCTGAGCAAAATAAACATGCAGTGCTGTAAAATTACTCCCCCCATCAGGATGTGCAGTTCTTTCTTACTGCTTTTATTAAAAATGAACATATTTTTGACTGGCAGAAGAATGAGTGTAATATATGCTGCAGCTTTCTCTGAGGTGTTTTTGGTATGTGGTATTACTAGCTAACCCACCTAAAAATTTCAAGGCCAATTTAAAAGTCGTGAGTGTTTACAGAATTGGTTAGCTTGGGATTTTTGTGGATTTGTCTTTTTTTGTGTGTACCCTTCAAAATACTTGTTGCCTAAACATGTAAGCCTTTTGGTATTTTTAGAAACCCAACTCCAGGTCCTAGGGCTTGAAGTTTTGCAGCATCAAAAGCATTGTCGCAAAGTTAGTGGTCTTCCTGGGTATGTTTCTGCCTGCCTCTGCCACCATTCCCTGAGGTTCAGGGCTCACAGAGGCTTGTGGTGGCCAGCTGAGCTTTGCTGCATCGTCATGGCCATGGCAGAGGTGGCAGGCTCTGGTGGCAGCTCCATATCAACCCTCCCAGGTCCTGCATCTGCACCAGGCATCATCTCTCACTGACTGATGTGCAGATCACCACTTTGCCCAGCTTCCTTGGGAAAACCATAATGCAACTTCTGGAACCAGTTTTTGGCCTTTTTTATTATTTTTCCTCTGTGTTACAGTAAGAATAAGTGGACTCAAGTGACTCATACTGCCTGTCCCCTTTATTTGCAGCTACACAGTTCTGGAAGGGCATTGTTCTTAGCCCCCGCAAACTGCTGTAGCATCAGGCCTATTTTTCTCTCAAGCACCAGCAATGGCTTGTCCCTTTCTCTGTCTCCTGGCCAGCAAAGACACAGTTTCTGCTGTCTCCTGTCAGACCAGTTTTTAACTATGGGGCTACCTTGGCTTGGGCAGCTCTGAGCTCTCCTTTTGGCTGTCTCCCCTAGGCTGGCCTGTGTTCCACCATTTCCCAGCCCCAGGCCAGCTCCAGATGTGGGCAGAGGAGTCCAGGGAAGGATTTCTGGGCACAGACACCCTGTCATAGTGTGTGTCCTCAGGGAGCTGTGGGGGCGCATCGTTGTTTGTGGCTGACCTTCTCCGTGCTAGGGAAAGCGGGGGAAGGATGGGGAGCCAGAGGTGTGCTCTGAGTCACCGTGTCCCCTGGGCTGCTCTGGGCCTGGCACGGCTTAGTCACCAGTGCTTGCCTGAAGCTGTGCTCTGGCTCTTCCACAGCTGCCAGCAACACCCGTCTGCTTTTCCCAGAAAGCGTTGTGTCGTTGTGCGTCGTGCCTCTGATTTGGGTCACACTGGTGCAAACCTGCCATTGCCAGGTGTTCTCTGGGAAGAACAAGTTGGCCAGGTCCCACCTTGCTGCCCAGGCCCTCGTTTGGTCCTGGGGAGTGGGAACCTGGCCTCAGCTGCCTTTAAGAATCTCCTGTATGTCATGTTACAAGCGTATCTTGTCGGGAAACTTGGAGCAAGCTGTGGGAGAATTTGGCAATGAGTGCTAGAGTGGAAAATATTAACAGCCTGTAAGAAAGTCTGGCTTTTGCTGCTGCAGGGAAATTGGCAACTGGCGGGGGTACAATTAGTGTAGGAAACTCCTGAGCTCCTCAGTGAGAGGGCTGTGATCGCAGTGTGCATTGGGATGGGAGTTATTGCAGCATAACATGAACTTTGTGAGCACTCAGAGATGCTGGCCAGAGCCAGGTTGCAAAAGAGCACTACAGTAACTGTTTCTCTGGTCCAAAAAAACTCACATTAAAAAAATAGTATCAAAGTAAACCAGAGAAAAAAATAAAAAAGAAAGAAAAAAAATGAAAGCAAGCTCAGTTCTGTAAAGACGGCACCTTTAGAAAACTGTATTATCAAACTAGCACTGAAATGGTCACACTAAGTGTAAAACACTGTTCCTGTCCCACCCCTGACCTGCTCAGCATGTTCAAAGGGCGGATTTTCAGGTGTGTTTGGCTCTGGCCTAATCTGGCTCCTACTGAAGCCTTAGGAAATTTTCGAAGGAATTTTTTTAAGTGGATGTTGCAACAAGACAGCACATTTTTTAAAGAAACCCACTCAGAATCGATCAGACCATAAAGCATCTATTAAAGCAATGACAATGGAATTCACTGGGCTCAGTGTGACAGTAACTGTGGTACTGTTACCTGTCCATCTGGCTGCTCTGATTGAGCAGCCTGGCTGGATGTGGCTGTGGCACTGTCCTCCTCATCTCTGTCCCCTACTCCTGCAGTCACCTCCACAGTGGTTGCACTGGAAGAAAGGGCCCTGTCTTTGCCCCTTCTCCATGCACAGAAGTCAAAGGAAGATGATGACATTTTCCTTGAACACCCTGAGCTGCTGTGAGTGAGAAGCATGTACCCTGCAGGCTCCTCAGTGGCTGGTGACCTTTGCTGGGGTGGGGGGGAACATCTGACAGCAATGGCAACAGATTAATCCAGGAAAAAAATAATTGTGACAATTTTTTTCCTATGGCACTGTGCTGAGGAAGAACTTAGTGCTGTTGCTGTTCATGTCTGACCACCATCAGCAAACTGCTTCTAGAAGAGAGAGTGATGCAGAGCCAGATATTTGGACTCCTTGAAAAATTGAGGAATCTGATCAAAAATCTCCAAGCTTGGCCTAATCTTTTCGCCCTCCAAGGCCAAACGCTGCCAATATATACCAATGTAGAAGTAGAATATTTTACTTATTTGCCTCTTTTCATTTTGTTGCACATCTATTTCAGTTACTAAAGTTTTTGCTGGTTGTGGGTGACTTTGTAAATATAAAACGTTAATTTATTGTTCATTCAAGGCAAGCAGAGTTTTTAAAGTTCTTGTGAGATCCGGTGGTTCATGAATGCTACAGAAATGTCTTGAAAGGACATATTGCATATGAATACCAATCTACAGTCTTTTTCTGCTGATGTGAAAACATTTTTATGGTACAAAAGCTGCCCTCAAAAATAGTCTCAGTTAAGGACTTTATGAAAATTACCTTCAGGTTCTACATAGACCGTAGGTGCACAATGACATTATAATGCTGCATTAGACACATAAATTGTAATTGAAAATTAGAAAATGTTTGCGCTAAATTTAAAGTTAAAAGCCAATAACCCAGAACTGTTAACAGAAAAGTTGGGATATTGATTAAAAAATGAAATTGTCTGGTGAGGGTCACACGATGTACTAACATGAACTCTAACACTATTTACAATACCTTCATTTATCTAAGTGGAGAACTGCAGTTATCCAATATAAGTTACGCTCTTGTAACTTTTAATAAAGAGCCTGAGGGAAAAAGCCAAGCCTGGAATTCTGCAGTACCCCAATGACCACTGTCTGCTAAACCAGCTTACTGGTGTTTGGCATGTCTCTGGAGTCTGGAGCATGTATCTGTTGGAGTCCAGAGATTAGATGGGAGAAAGATTGTTTCTTTCAGTGAAATTCACTGAACACCTGAGAATCTGTATTAATTGAGACTTGAAGAGAAAATAACCCTTTCAAAATGTGACCACAATTTGATAGAATTTAAATTAAATGACTGGATAAGGTTCAGTTCAAAAAACAAAATCTAATAAATGTAGCTTTTAAAATGAGTTGGGCTGAGAAAGTATGGATTTAAGCACAGAAGAAATTTAGAATTTAATCCAAATTTCAAAGTCTGTTAAGAATTTTTATCTCAGCAAAAAGGGAAATGTATTTGGTCAGATATGACGAAAAAAAAAAAAGCCCTAAGTACCTGTACAGTAGAAATAAGAAGAAATCCTAAAAAGAATGAAAGAGTGGAGTAAGCAACAAGGAAAACTGTGTCTTAAAGGCCAGGAGCTGTATTGACAAACTCAGAATTTCCAGTAGTAAAGGTATGTGAGAGGAACCAATCTAATTTTTTTTTTTAATGCCTCAACATATATCACAAAGAGGTGAAGAAAGTTCCTATAAAGACTGTGCGGGCATCCCTGTCCCCGAGGAGGCTTCACCTGGCAGCCAGTCAGGGCAGGAAAAGCCTCCACGATCAGTGGTGGGAGCAAGTGCCTGCCAAGAATGCCCGGGAAACCAAGGTGTGGGAGGAACCTTAGGATATAAAAGCAGCTATCTAAGATACAACAGGGGCCGCTTTGCTGTGGGTTGCTTGAATGGAGTAGGGGCCAGCTTGTAGGGTCTGCTCGGCCCC
>VZTG01005930.1:0-15038 GCA_013397845.1 Melanocharis versteri
GGTGCAGCTCCCCCAGGGTCGCCTCAGCCGCTCCCGCCGCGCCCGGGCCGCGCTCGCTCCTTCCCTCCCTCCTTCCTTCCCTCCTTTCCTTCCTTCCTTCTTTCCCAGCGCCGCCGACATGTCCCGCTACCTGCGGCCCCCCAACACCTCGCTCTTCGTGCGGAACGTGGCCGACGACACCCGGTGAGTGGGGGCGGAGCGGGGGCTCGCGCAGGCTTTGGCGGGCTCGCTAGGCCGCGGGCGCGGGGGTCCTCTCGCAGCCGGGGGAAGGAAGGGGCGAGCCCGGTCCGTTCCCTCCCTCCGCTCTCCCTTCTCCCTGCCCTTCCATTTTCCTCCGCTCCTCGCGATGCTGCTCGTTCCCCGCCTCTCCACGCGGATCCGTTTCCAAACAGCGTCCAGAAAGAACAAAGCTGGGCCGCAACAAAGTGAAACTCCCCGCAGGCGCCTTTGAGTGTGTCCAGCGGGAGATCCAGGCGGGATGTGCCCCCGGGGCGATGCTGGACAGCCGCTGGAGTTTGGGATGCTCCTTTGGAAATGCAATATTGCTGCTAGATGGGAGAAAATAGAGCATTTGTGCCCAAAATTCCTGGCATAGCCGTCCCGTTAGTGTGGGAGCTGCTGCCAGTTCAGGTGGAATGTTCCTGCGGTAATTGTTGTGTACCGGGGCCTCTCAGGACGCTCAGTCCGGAGTCGAGGGGAGCAATGCTTGTTCTCCGTTATAATCGTGTTGTACCGAGAGCCCGTAAGGACTAAACGTGTGCGGTGAGAGAACTTCTCGTAGGGAATTAAAAGAACTTAAACCGAGCGTTGCACAGGTTCTTCTTTGTTCCTTATATGTTTTGAGCGAACTGCTGGTTTTCCTCATTTCACTTTGGCAGTTTATTGACAAACACCTTCAGTGACAAAAAACACCTTTGGTGTTTGTTATCAGCTGAGGAACGTTTACTGAGCTTTGTTGGCGTAGAATGCATTTGTCAGAGCACTCCTGTGTTGTTATTTTTGTGTAGAATTTTTATGGAGATCCCTGCGAGGTCTCGTCCTATTAAATGTAAGTTTTCCAACTCTGCCTGGGTGACTTGGACCAAAGTTGTTCAGCCAACAGCAGTGGTGTGGGCCCGATGGAATGGAATGAATTGAGAGCATTGCGATAAATAACTTCAAATTGAAATTTTTTTTTCCTCGTGAATTTTTTCGTCTTTCCAATAATTAATTTTACTCTAAGAACAGCTGGTTATTTCCAGATTCTTTCCAATAATGTGGATCCTGTTGAGGCTTGACTTCAAGCACAGAGTTCTTGGAGGTGGTTTCATTGTGAGATCTCCATGCTGGTTGTAGATCCCTTCTGCCAGCACTGACTGTGTAGAGATTTCCCAGCTGGTGACAGAGAGATGTAAAAAACACTAAAAAGCAGCAGTAGCTCTTACATACCACGTAAATATGTTACTGCATCAATCTTCTCGTGCGGGTTTTTGTCCTCAAATGTCACAAAAATAAATGTGAATAAGAAACCTCTGTTGAGGAGAGGGTGTTGTTCCGGGGGTGGTTGCAGCTGAACAGTTTTGTCTCAGCTCTCTAAAGCCAGCTCTTTGGAAAAACTATCCTGAGGGCATGAGTGGCTGCTCACCCCAGATCTGTTCTATTTGATGTGGTTGTAAATATTGATTATTGTATGGAAATGAGTTTGGCTGACTGGTTTGTTCTCATAATGTCTATTTGGATCTCATAATTGATGTTTGTGTGTTGCAAAGTCACTGTCGAGTTACGTGAGGTACTTGAATAATAACAACAATAATCTAACAATCCTTTCTTTCACTTTCTGCCAACCTTGGCTGCATTGAAGGAACTGATGTGCATCACTTCTCAGTTTGTACTTTTGTTCTGGAGTTGTGCTGAAGGCTGGTTTCAAACAGCCAGGGTGTATCTTGAGCATCCTGAGACTGAAGTGTTTCAGGAAAGCTCCTGTGTGTGCTGCCAACAGGGAACTGCCCAAACACTTCTTTCCCCCAAAAAAATGGTTTGCTACTTTCATCCTCCACCAAATGCTTCCCAAAAAAACCCCGGATGTGATCATATTAATTGTAGATTTGATTTTGTTGTTGTTGTTGTTTTATTTTATTTTATTTTGGTGGGTGTTTTGTCACACCTTAACCGGTGACAAAGCCATATCAGGTGTTTGTGGTGTTCCAGGTCCGAAGATTTGCGCCGTGAGTTTGGTCGTTATGGGCCTATAGTTGATGTTTACGTTCCACTTGACTTCTACACTCGTCGTCCCAGAGGATTTGCCTATGTTCAATATCCTTTCTTCAGATGGCTCATTAGTGAGGGGTGTTGAAGTTTGAAATTCAAGTTTGTGTAAGAGGTAACCAATCTAAATGAAAAAGCAGTTTACTTTTGTGTTGTATCTAATAAGTGTCTTACTTATGTCGTGGTGTTTCGTTATTTTTGAAGATTAACTTCTCTCAATTGTTCTTTGCCTTTTTTGCAAAACTTAAGTCCAGTAATATAAAAGCTTGCTTATGTCACTGAAATTAATACTATATGATTTAAATGAAAATTTATCACTGACTCAAAATTGTCTAGCACGTTTTTATTATCACTGGTGTGTAAGTAAAGTTGTGCTTAGCAAAATGTGGCTGCTATTCATTGTTAATTTAACAAATGGAAACTGGAATCACTTGATCAAAATCAGATTGTGTAAAAAATGAGGTGAACTTCTTTCTTTAATATTGTCCCCTAATTTGCTGTCCTCTGTTGTTGCCTCAGAATGTAAAGCTGTACAGTAATGGCGACCCCAAAGAGAAAGCATGAAAGAACCTTTAGAGTAGAGTTCAACAATTAAGGCAAGTAGACAAGCCAAAGACCTCTTAAGGATCAGGCTTGAAGAGAAGGGAGAGTTTGGGAAAAGAAAAAATAAAGAAAAGCTGGAAGAAGGACAAGCCATAATGGGAGACAAAGCTTCGCTTTATCTACAAAAGGGGGAAAAGGTTGTTTTTCAAAGTTAAAGATAAAGCCATCTGTCATTTTTGGCCAAGCATCTCATGACAAGTCCTTCTGACAAGCACTTAAAGAGTTAAAGGTCAAGATGAAGTTGAATGGTGGCCAAGATTAAAGGAGTCATACCTGATGTATCCTACAGAATAACAGTTTTTCTTCTGTCTGTCATGTAAGCAGTAATTTGATGAATTATTCTGGTTTAGTCCATTGACAAAACCTGTAATATTTCTCTTGTGAGTGCTAATGTAACTGTGGTCTGAATGAAATCACATTCGGTCTGGGGTTATCGAGGGAGATGCTGCAACGTGGAAGTTTCTCTCCTGCAGAGATGATGCTGCTGAGAAATGAGCGGCCTGGAGGGGAAAGGCAGCTCATTTTTTTGGGTCCCACAAGCTGGAATTAGGGGTGTGAATTCCAGCATTAAAATAAATGTCTGTCACTGTACCTTGGCCCTGAGTGCCAGTGCAGGGCTCGCAGTGTCTGCTCTTCTCTCATATTGGGGAGGCTCTGCACACAGGGCTGTGGCATGACATCAGTTAAACCTCAAATCAGTTGCTTTAAAAAAAAAAAGAAAGCTTTATTCCAATTCTAATGTTAATAGTTATTATTTACTGTTGGTATGTCCAACATAATTTAAGAACTAGGGCTTAATTTTAATAAACTCAATGTAGTGGAGAGAACTAAATGACCATTAATAAGTGTATTTTGAAAGGATACCTTTGTTTTCTTTGCATAAGTACAAGTGGGAGAAGAAAAAAATTAAGAATATCGCATAGCAACTGCTTGCTAATGGATAAATTCATGGTCATACTACAAGATTTTAATTTTATTACAGGAGTTCTCAGATAGCTGGTGGTTAATTAAAAAAAATAATTCCATAGTGTGTAGAGTAGCATGACAAAAGGGCTTAAAACCTAGCTGTAAAATGAGAAAATAACTTGAAAATTTTTATTTTTATTTTAAATACCAAATCTGTTAAACTGCTCAAATTCCCAAGTACCTTAACACTGCCCACATTTGAAGATGTCCGTGATGCAGAAGATGCTCTCCATAATTTGGATCGAAAGTGGATTTGTGGTCGGCAAATAGAAATCCAGTTTGCGCAGGGGGACCGCAAGAGTAAGTGCCTGTGTTTTATCACAGCCTGAGTTCAGCCTGGATTTCAGCACCACGCAGCTCTGCACGTGGTGCTGATTGTTGTGATGTGTTCTTATTGCATGTAAATAGCACGTGGATGTTCTGCCTTTTATCCAGTAGCTGTTAATGACTCGTTTTAATTATAAATTGATAAATACAACAGTCACCACAGTCATTCTTTGGAGCTTTCTGGGCAGCTCCGTGTGATTTCCAGGATTGAGGTAAAGTCTTCATTTGGCTTCAGGATAAAAGTCAATTTCAAGTTACTGCAATTCAAGGTGGAGCAGAATTTGTGTTTTCTGAACAGATAATTGTAAAGAGAATTTAGGTCTTTTAAATCTGTTATTTGTGTGCATAGTCTTAATTTGCAGGGAGATAAAGATTTGTAAACCTGGCACAAACCTGTTGGCCTAAACCAGGACTGTAATACTCATGTGATGCCTGGGAATAAAAGTGCCTTAAAGGTCTTTGGTTACAGCTCTCAGAGAAACAACCTGACTGTCCAGTTCTCCCTCAAGTCCTCACAATTAACTTTAATGGAGTCGTGGAAATTCTACCCTCCAAAGGACAAGTTTGTGCCCTGCGTATAAACATTGGGATTTCTAACATGTTTCTGAACAAAATTAACTAAATCCACATTAGTGTGTTGCAAGCAGCACTAAAAACATAAAAATTGAAGCCATTTATTACAGAGGGTGTTTGTTACTGTGTGGATTGTTTAAAATACTTGGAGCATGGTCTTTGGGTTTGAATTTGATACAAAGGAAGGATAGCTGTGCTGCTTGGAGGAAATACAGTGGAGGACTAATAGGTTCATCCATTCTTAATTACTTCAATAACTAAGCTGCAGAGTGGAAGTGAATTGTTTTACTGGGGGGTTCCTTTTGGAATCAGACTTCCCTTTGTGTGGCATTCACCAAAGCCTCTCTATAAGCTGGCCTTTAATCATTAAAGACAGCTGTGGATCAGGTGTGATGATGGTGCTGTGCAGTCAGGAAAATGAGTGTTTAATTAGCTTTCCCTCGCTGGGTAAATTCAGGAATGTCAGAATGTGTCAGTCATGGGTCTGACCTGTCGTACCAGTTTCCAGCTGGCCCGAGATCACCTTGGCCAGCTCTGTGTTCTGGTTTTATGAAGCATTAATCCTTTCTGACTGGTTTGGAGGGGTTTTTATTTGTTTGTTTTGCTTTCTAGATTTATAATGCCCCCAAGGCTGCATTAATTTGTGTCCAGTGGCTAAAGCAACACAAAACAAGTGGCACAGAGCAGCCTCTCACCAGTCCCTTCATAAACATCAAATCACCAATGAGCCTGTGTGCTCAACACCAAATACATGGCTTAGACCTTGAGGGGGGAAAAGTAGGGCATCTTTTTCACCTGCAAATATTGCTATTTTTACAGCACCAAACCAAATGAAAGCCAAGGAAGGGAGAAACCTGTACAGTTCTTCTCGTTACGATGACTATGACAGATACAGGCGGTCTCGGAGTCGCAGTTACGAGCGCAGGCGGTCGAGGAGTCGCTCCTTTGATTACAGCTATAGAAGATCCTATAGTCCCAGAAAGTAAGTGTAGTGTGTGGGGCTGGCCTCAGCTGCACAGCACAGAGACACCACGCTGACTATTTAATTGTTACAGTTTTGAATAATCCTTTTTTTTTGCTATCGTGGGAGTAACTGCTGGGAGTTGCGTACCTTGCATGCTGCATCTGATCAGGAATAGTGAATGAAAGGATTCTGTGCTGCATTGGAGAATAACTAAAAGTGAATGCACAGCTTGAAAATATAATGTATTAAGTATTTGTACATTTACATAGGTATTTGTCACCGTTTACTTTTTCTGATGTACCTTTTTAGCAGTAGACCTACTGGAAGACCTCGTCGTAGCAGAAGCCATTCGGACAATGATAGGTAAAACACTTTTTACACCCTTTGAATTGCAAATTAGATCACTGTATTCCTTTAACTATAGGTTTAAAAAAAAAGTTTCTCCTGCAAAAACGGTAAACAATTTTTAATGTACTAGATGTCTAAGAATAGTGTTTTTACATTCAAATCTCCTCTCTCCCCTTTATTCTGATAGGTTCAAACACCGCAATCGATCTTTTTCAAGATCTAAGTCCAATTCAAGATCACGATCCAAGTCACAGCCCAAGAAAGAAATGAAGGCTAAATCACGGTCTAGGTCTGCATCTCACACCAAATCTAGAGGCACCTCTAAAACAGATTCTAAAACACACTATAAGTCCAGCTCAAGATATGAGAAGGAGTCGAGAAAAAAAGAACCAGCTAGATCCAAATCACAGTCAAGATCACATTCTAGATCTAGGTCAAAATCCAGATCGAGGTCTTGGACTAGTCCCAAGTCCAGTGGCCACTAACAGTGTATCCATGTTGGTTTAGGCATGTAAGATTCATTTACACACAGTTCAGTTTACTTAAATTATCAGGAATATGATGTTGCAACAGTGCTAAAAAATATTTTCTTTGTCAGTTTTCCCTGTAGCCGACAATGGTTAAAATTAAAACAGTGTTGAGAAGCCACAGAGAGAGAGAGAGAGAGGGAGAGAGATTGTCCACTTGGTTAAATGTCATGGGCAGCTACTGATTTGGTTGTGGTGTCTCTATGTATATTTTTGTAAAGATTTGCATTTTTAATGGTTAGATATTTGGTGATGACTTGATTGACCGTAACTTGCAACATTGTCCTTTTACAAATGTCACACCCATAGAGAAATTGGTACCAGTTTGTGCTGGGCAGTTAAGCCAGCTGTTTAACTGGTTCTTCAACTCTAAACTTTGTGAGAAAAAGGAAAACTGGACAGCTGTAGTGCAACACTGGCTGCTGGGAAATCAGACCGGCAGTTTGTTTCCATGGCTCCAGGGCAGGTTTCGGTGTTCTCCCTGCCCACCACAACCAGCAGGTTGGCAGATGGAGCTCTGTGGAGGGAGATTTGGGAGATTTCTCTTTACCCTGCTGTCTGGAGAGATGGTACTGACCTTGCATGTACGACATGGGCAGAGAGTTGGTCTTGGAGCTCGCTCAGAGCCTGTGCAGTGTCATGACCCGTTGGGATAGAGGCTTCACTGCCTCTGCCCTGGCTGCTGGTGCTGAATGTGAGGGAAAAACCCACCTTGAAATGGAAAATCTAAATTCAGATTTCAGCAAACGGCAGAGCAACTGAATATTAGGTTGTGTGTACATTTTATGCAGTTTTTTGTATCTATTCTCAATTTTAGTGAGCAGTTAACCATAAAGTTGCTTAGTTTTCCTGCTGTTAGATACGAGTAGATCGTTTCGAGTTGTGTGTGTACAGTATATAAGAACTAAACTTTTATGCCAATGACTCCTGTGGTTAGTTGGTGTATTCCTAGGTATCAAACTGTAGCCATCTCCCTGGGTTACCAGGCTTGCTTTTTACACAGCAAAAAAAGCAGTTGGTCAAGCAAGTCTGAATCACTCCTTCCTCAGAATGGATAGTGGTTTGGTTACAAGATTTCATTCTCCTTCAGAACAAATGTTTGAAGTTGGATATGAACAAGAGCTGCATCTCTAGTTATGTAGTTTATCACTAATACAGTATATTTAGAAAACTGAATGTGAAAAATAACAACCCCAGTGTGTAATCTTACCAGTATTTCTCTAGAAGGCAAGATCCTTTGTTATGGAAATGGCTTTTGGCATAGGTTTTTTTTTTTTTCCCCTCTTTACCTTCAAAAGCCACCATCAAACACTTAAGTGTTCCTCGCTGTCTGATGTCTGTAGCATATAAAGACATTGATTTCCAAAAGTTCCTTTTTAGAGAAATGTTTTAGGGTTTGGGCTTAGTGTTTCAGCCGGGCCTTTAAAGAAGCGCAGATGGCTTTGGGGTCTCGTCAGCGGAACGTGCTTAGGGGTTGATCCTAGAACCTTTGTACATTTGATAGTATTTCTAACTTTTTCTTTACTGTTTGCAGTTAATGTTCATGTTCTGCTATGCAATCATTTATATGCACGTTCCTTTAATTTTGTAGACTTTCCTGGATGTATAGTTTAAAAACAGCAAAAAGTCTATTTAAAACTGTAGCAGTAGCGTGCAGCTCTAGCAGAGGAAAGTTGTGGGATTAAACTTTGTATTTCCTTTCTTATAGAGGCTTCTAAAAAGGTATTTTTATATGTTCTTTTTAACAAATATTGTGTACTACCTTTAAAACATCGATGTTTTGATCAAAATAACTAAAGACCCAGCTTATTTTCTGCTTGCTGTAAATTTAGCAAACATGCTGTAATAAAAAAATGAAGGAAATACTGATCCACTGGAATTATTGTAGCTTTAGAATTTGACTCCAGAGCATGGTTAGGAGTAGAGCTATGCATCCCTTATGGAGTAAAATACTTTCTATGGTATTTCAGTAAAGGCAGGAATTTTTCATTTAGTGTCTGAGTAAATGTCACTTCACATTTTTGAAGGGGTACAAGACAAACTGAGAATGCTAAGCATAAGTTGTACTCTAATATATTGAGTTTTCTTTGTCATTAACTTTCTTATTGCTGGATGGACTTGCCCCATAGGTTATAATTCAGATATTATTAGCCAGGTTATGAAACTACTTAAAAACAACAACTGAAGGTTCATACAGAATCAATTGTATAGTATCACCATATCAATTTATAACTGCCATATCAAAACTGGTGCCAGCAGTGGCTCTGTGGGAGCTGGCAACAGGGATGGAGCTGCCTCCTGGCACTGGTGTGTGCCCAGCTGGAGGTTCTGCCCTGAGAGACAAAATTCCTCTGTAAAGCACTGAACTGCTTTGATAAACCCACTGTCACCCTTTATAAGCTGAGCAGTGATTATTTCTGCTCTAACAGCAGAAACCCCACCCTTTTCAGCTTTATAGACATATATATATATATAAAAATATAGTCTTCATGACTAAATCCTTCTCCAAATGGGTCTTTGTGACTGAGTGGTGGGAAGAGCGTGGCTGTGATTGTGTCAGGGACCTGCAGGGATTGCTGTGGTTGATGGTGGTGCTGGTCCAGCTGGAATTGGAGCTGGAATGGTGGGAGGAGGGAGGAGAAATCTCCATGTCCAGGCAGAGTAACAGTAACTATTCCTTAACTGTTGTGTCAGCATGTCCTTATATTGTGTGCCTCAGCATTTATGTATAGCACAGTTTAACTTTTGTTTTGAAAAGCCAGATCATTGCAAGTATAATGTAGTGTCTGCCAGTTCTGATGGTTCTTTCTTTCTCTCCCAGAGGTAGGACTAAACTTTGACTTGACTTGTGTATATGAACAAGCCAGAAAAGCCGAACACAAACCCACGATGTTTCAAGAGTGCATGAATAAAGATGTTGTCCTAGTTCTTGCTCCCATGGAAAAATTGTGAAGAAGCTGTTCTGTGGGCCTTTCAGTTGGGGACGAGTTAGCAGGATGTGGCCAAAAGGGCAGGGAATGTTTATGCATTCATGCAAGTCAAGCCACAGCCCATCTAGATAACATCTCCCTTCCTTGATGCAGGTATCCCAGTCCTGCCCTAAAAAAAGCAGGAGCCTGTCTTGTGCAAGCTTCCTGCAGGTTATGCACAGCTGGAATGCAAGAACATTGCAGGCTACAAAAGATCATGTCTAGGCATCTTTCTTTTGGAGTCTCAAGAACGGTGGGAATTACGTTTTTCTGTGGTAAAACTAGATTTTTGTCATTCCTGCAAAATTTGTAGAATTGAAGTAGTGTGTAAAAATATAATAATTCTGCTGAAAGTAATGGCTGTGCTCCAAAATATCTGCAGCAAATGGATTGGTGTCAGCAGTCATAGAAGGCTCTATTGGAACTTCTTTTTCACCTAAAGTCCATGCACCCAACTGGTAATTAAAAATCTTCAATTTAGTGGTTAAGTAGCTGGGTGTTTAATTAGGGACTCTGATAGACTGGTCTCTGAAAGCTCAATGTTATCCTTTCTATGTCTTATCAAGATGTTTAATGTACAGTTATCATGGTTTTACTCGAAGTGGAATCTTTTGGTTTCAATGTTGTTTTGAGCTCTCTGCTTGGACAGAGCTTTTTTTCCTGCCTGTTGAGTCGGGGGTGACAGCTCGGGGCGTGCTCAGAGAAGGGCAGTGCAGCCACGCACAGCCCTGCTGCTCGGGCCTTGGCAGGGATGGTGCAGATGAACATTTTGAAGTACAAAGGGATAAAATTGACACATTTTTAGGACATAATCACCCATTAAGAATTGCTGGTTTTCTCCATTTATCTTGTAACTTGCTTAAAAAAGTCTGTAGTCCATTGCTATAATATTTGTCTAAAGATGCTCTTGCTGCTGAGACTATTGTAGGAAGGGAAGACTCTGTACCCTGTAGTGTGTTTGATCGGAGATGCTGATGTTTTATTCATCCACATCCTTTCTTCTTGAGTTTTGTGTTCCATCTGTGCAAATAACCCTGTGAATTGGGAATAAAATGTACAAGTTTTGACTATAACTTGAGAGCACCTTCTGACTTAATTAATCCAGCCGTAGTCTGTGGGAGACGGAGCCCCAAGCGCTGCTTCCCAGCCTCGCCAGCTTTTGGTTTTGTCAGGAACATTAATTAGTGTTAATTTTCAAGCCCTGTGTTCCCAAACCACTGGAAAGGCATGGAGGAGAAGGCTGCAGTTAAAGAAAACTCCCTTGGGAAGGGAGCTGCCAAAATGAGGTCATCCCACTTTTCCATTTCCATCTGAAAACAAAGAGATGCTTTTAGGGGGTAAAAAAAAAAGTTTATTTAAATGTTTTGTTTCCAATTTGTACAAACATCATCAGTAATTGACAATTTGAAGTGGAGAATAGATAATTAACTGGGATACAGCTCAGACTCTGGTGAAGGGCCAGGTCACAACACAAGTTTAGATACTGCCAATTCCATGTGATTTGGAGCAATAATTTTGTAAACATTCAGCTCAGCTGCCACAGCATTTGGAATGTACAGAAAGACACCTCCGAACATTTCACACTCTGCAAAAGGCCTGTTCAAATTAAAGCACTTTTTTTCAGTAATCCTTGTATTTTGAAAGAACCCTGGCTGCTCCTGTCCTCACAGTCCAGCTGTTCCTGCTGCAGGCTCAGCTGGACAGCGACAGCACAGAAGCCACCTGCCCAGGCCCTCTGCCGAGGGATTTTAGCAAAGATTGGGAGAAAATGTTTTACAGAGCTTTGATGCATTTCAGAAACACAGAATGATTAGTCCTTCAGTTTTATCAAGCACCCGAACCCAGGCATTTGCATTTCTTGTGAAACACTTGATTTGGAATATTTCAGTGTTTTTTCATCACTGAACACACACCTCTCCTACACATTCACAACAGGAGGATCTGAAACTCCAGCAGCTTTTTTTTTTTTTTTTTAGGTTTTTTTTCTTTAATTAAAAAAAAAATCTAAATAAGCCTCTTTTGCACTGATTTTACTTTAAAAAAAAAGAGATTACAACCAAATACAATGTGCATATTCACTGCATGTGAAGTGCAAGGGCACAGCCACAAATGTCTTTTTTTTTTTCATTTTTTTTTAAACAAAATATCATTTTTTAAAACCAGGCCACGTACTCAACATGGTCATCTTACATTCAGCAGTTTTGTACTAAAAATACTTCTGTGCAGGAAAGCCCAGCAGAAATTTACATATGCTACAATGTTTTACATGTATTTACATGGCTCTGTCTTCCCTATGAGAACACCTAACACCTGCCCCAAACTAGGAATTGTTACAGGGGAACCAATTTAAGACCAGACTAAGGAACTACTCCACCTTTTTTCATAAAAAAAATAGAAAAACGTGGTTTAGAACTCCTCAGTGCAGTGGGCACGCAAAGGATTTGGGGGAGTTTTTTTGGCAGTCACCTGGCAATGCAAGGTCTTTAGTTGGCACTCGTGGAGATTCTAGAGAAGCACAGCCATAGAGAGGCTTTATGGACCTGCCTGAGGAGTTCTTCCACACCCTTCCAGAACATTCCAGATGGGAGCCACAGGCTTGAACCGCTCACCCACCACTGCAGGAGTGCCACTAAAGCTCACAGGGACAGGTAAGAGAATCAGCTGTGCCTCCCCTGGTGCCCAGGTGGAGATTTCTGCTCTGCAGAGTGTTGAGCAAATCTCACACCAGTCTGAAAAGCAGCAAATAACCTGACTAAAGTTTTCAGTGCGGTTTGTTTTTTTTTCAGTTCATGCTGCATTAAGTTAGGTAAAAGGTGGTTTTCTAACACAGTCACAATTCCAATTTTGGAACACAGTCCCATTCCTAAATAAAGTAAATGGTGACTGCTCAAGATTTGATTGATTTTCAAGAAAACAACTATTTCACAGTGAGGTGAACACAGCACTGAACTTTTGAGGTAAAAGATGAGGGGAATGTAAACTTCCACCCCTCTCCAAGTGACTAACTACATGCAGCAAGAACACCTGGTCCTGCACGCCTGTGCAGCTGGAGTTGGGAACAGCAATGCTCAAATTTGAAACCCTGTCAATCGAAATCGCTTCTGAAAATCGCACAAGTTACACCTCAGGCCTGGACTTTCAGTAAGGTTTTGAGCTGAAATGTCATTATTTCTTTATCAGAAGGTTTAAAAGAAACAGGTACCCAGTGGCTTGGTGGCTTAGGCAGAACACTTGGGGAGGGTGGCTCGCTGAACTTGGCCCCAGCATAGTTCTGGTTGCTCTGAGGGGTGAACAGCAGGCTGCGATTGGATAGAGCAGGATTCCAGCTGGGATTCTTGGGGAAGTGGACGTTGTTCTTCCCCCCTTTCTGCATGGCCTGCCATGCACCAGGAGAGGAGCTGCAGCCGTGGCCTCTTTCCTTCTTCACATAGGTTTTCATCTGAGAATTCTGGTCCTTGTTCTTCTGCCTGTTTTTAAGTTGTTGATGGTTCTTGGTGGTATTTCTAGACTGGGGAATGGGAATGTTGTATCTTTCTCCACCACCCATCTTCAACTTAAATGTCACCTGTAAAAACAAGGAGAAAAGTCAGGATGAGTTTTCATTACTCTTTTTTTTAAACTAAGTTTTTCAGAGAATGTTTAGATTTCAAGAACCTAAACAAGCCTTGCTCTAAACATGCCACTTCTCTCCTCAGGATAAGTGTAACTGGAGGAATGGGACTGACAAAACGTTGCTCAGAAAATGCAGAGCCAGATTTAGTCAGTATTGAGAGGAGTTATTTAAATTCAGCCTGTTAACACCTAAAGATGAGGCAAAGTTTGCACTGGTAAAGCTACTGCCTGGACTTCCTGGTAAGTGTGAGAATTGCTCTGATAACCCCAAAATGAACCGAAAAGCACCTCAAGTGGAACAGATTTAATTCAAGTGCCAAAGCCCACATCCAGACACCAGCACAGCACATTCAGCACTTCCCTGCCAACTCTCCTGCAATGTTTGTCTCCCCTCTCCCACCCCCATTCACCTCTCAGTGGTCTTCTCCGATTCCACACTCTCCAACTCTTGCCCCCTTTCTTGCTTCCAAGCCTGAAAGAACAGGTGCTGCCTTGTGCTGGACTCCTTCCTTTGGCTGGGAATAGAAGTTTTCATGGGCTGATCTGCTGTCTTCAGCCAGGGAGCCGAGCCCAACATCGGATTCTCGGCACAGAAGCTCCAAGGGAGAAGTCCTGCTGCAGAAACGAGAAAGAAATTTGAATTCAGATTAAGGAAACAATTGTTTCAGTTTGGGGTGGAAAAAAAAGCAGGCAGAAATAATTCACAGAAATCAGAGTCAGCTGTGTCTCTATTTGTTAAAGATGACAACATGCTACAAACAAAACCCCACCCAAAAAGACACAGCTTTGTTTGTCTTTCTCTACTTACATAAAATTCACCATCATACTTAGTATATCCCAAGTAAAAACTTCTTGCTCATGCTCTGTCTTAAAAAGCATTTTAACAGGCAGTCAAGAATTTCATCCCTTTGGTTTAAGTAGGGATAAAGTAAAACACAGTGGAAAATAGTTTGGGAACTGGAACCAATACAGGAACTGCCCAGTGTCCAAACCCTTCCCCAGCCATCACAGAGCTCCATTTGTCATCTGTTTCTTTCACCTTCGTTAGCCAAGTAATTCCTTAATAACCCTTACACTGATTTCCTGTTTTGCTCATGGCTCCTCTTTTCCTGGGATCTCTGAGATTTCAATCTTGACGCACTCCAATCTGTTCAGCTCGTGTCACTCTCCTAACTCAGGAGCCCCCTGCCCACCCCTCCCACAGCTCCAGAGGAGCCGCCCATCTCCATTTCCAGCTTCCGCCTTGTTTGGACTGAAACCAAAAGCCGAGATAACGTCACCGGCCCCGGCCCAGCTGCCGTCGGCTCCCGCCGACCGGAGCTTCTTCGCCTCCGAACTTTCTCCCTTCTTCTCTCACCGATCCCAGGGAGAGCCGGGACCCCACGTCCTCCCTTCCCAACAACGGAGCACAACATGGCGGCGGCCGCGCCCGGCGCTTCCCGCACCGCTCCGCCCTTACCGACTTCTGTCCGCTCCGCTCGCCCACAAGCACGGACACACACACGGCCCTTCAGGAACCGACCCCGCGCTGCTCCGCCGTCACTGTCCGACCCCCGCCCTCCGGGCTCGCTGCGCTCCGCACCGCCCCTCGCTCTCCCTCACAAAATGGCGGCCGCGTCCGGCGCCGTTTAACACCCTCTCCCTCCTCCCCCTTCCGCGGGGCCGCGCGGCCGCAGCCAATGGGGGAGCGCCGCCCNNNAGCGGCCGCCGCTCTTTGTCCCGCCCGGCCCGGCCCCGCCGCCGGGCATCGCCCGCGGGGCCCCCGGCCCCTCTCCACAGCCCCCGGACACGCTGCCAGCCCCGCTCCGCCCAAGAATTAGCACAACAAAAAGAAGTGGGGAACGCCCGCGCCAGCTGCCGCTGGGGGCTTCAAAGAGGTGAAATAATTAACAAAAAAAAAAAAAA
>VZTG01005930.1:22841-33711 GCA_013397845.1 Melanocharis versteri
AAAAAAAAAAAAAATAGGGATAGGCAGTGCAAGGAGAGGAGCTCTTGGCACTGCCTGTGTTTTCATGCTCGTGCAGAAGAGACCTTGTGCTGGAGCAAAGCCCTGTGCTTCCCCTCATGGACACAGGAGCTGCAAGGAGAGTCTGGGGGAGCAAAGAGATCTGTCCTTGCCATTCAGCCTGAGACAGAGCAGATGTGGGAAGGGAAGGGAAGGGAAGGGAAGGGAAGGGAAGGTCGGGGCTGGCTGATTGCTGTGAGCCCAGCACAGGATTTTGAACCTGAGGCTTATCTGAGTTTTTTCAACTTAGTGGTAAGAGCTGGGCCAGGACAGGCAGTGCAGGAGTAATTTTAACATTATAAGCAGATTCTCTCCCCAAGCAGCATAACATCAGGGATGGCATTTTGCTGCCTTCACTCCCTTGCCTGGTGTTCAGTGCTTTCCAGGCTCCTAAGGATGTTAGTTGGACATTGCACAACTGCAGGTTTGGGGATTTACGATGGTCCTGGGAATGCTGGCTGCAGGTAATGGATGCCAAGGTGATGCTGGAGGCTGCTTAATGAAGAGATGCCTTGGTTTGGCTGCTGGGGTTTGGCTGGAGAGGTTTGGAGACTCGAGGCAGTTGCTGCTCCAGTGGTCCCTGGTGAGCCCTGCTATATGAAAAGTCCATCTGTCTGCTAAATCCATCTCTCTCCAGAGGGAGGAATGTTGTCAGGTTTAATAACAGCAGCTGGTAATTCCTGCTGCCAGTGTGGTGTTCCTGTGAAGGGCTACAGGAAACGAGGGCTCTGAAATCCAAGGGCAACATCCTGGTCCTGTGTTGTTACCCCATGCCAGGGCCTGATGTAAGAGCAGAGCAGCTTGCTGCAACACTCAGACACATGTCAGCCCAAAATCCAGGACTCCTCCAGCCTGGAATGCCAAGAAATCCCAATCAGGATTGCCCCGCTCTGCCTGTACCATGCACTGAACTCCCTGCAGCCAGTGATGTCCCAGCCCTGACAGGCAGCAGGAGTCAAATGTGGGGCTGGGGCTCCTCTCTGTCACGTCCTGGGCAGCATCTCAAGTCACTGGGGGTATTTTGCAACTCTTGAAACACAGGAAGAGTGACGAGTGTGGGGGGCAATCAGTGAGGAAGGAAGTCCCCAAGCCGGGTATAAAACTTGTGTCACTGCTGAGATGTTACAGAGGTTTGTTGGGCAGTGCTGGCTGTTGTCACCTCCACCAGCAGCTGAATTTCACACAGCAGGCAGGGGAACCACAGACAGAGAGGTACAGGTGGCTGGGACCCACAGCCCAGCAGCTCTGCCCCTGCTCTGTGGCTGTCACACATCCTGGCCACGGCTCGTGTGTTGTGGACATTTCCTCTTTCACAAGAGAGCCGAGGGGAGGGACAGACAGTGACCTGTTTGTTCTGGGGGAAAGGGAATGCTGTCAGCTCAGTGCTCTCCTCCAGCACAGGGAACTCACCATCCCATTGCCCGGATGAGGGATCCTGGCAGCTTCTGGGAAGGGGGGTCCTGTTCCATGGGCTCGGACACAGCATTTTGCTGTAATTCAGGCAGGTTTAGAGTACCCCACAGCTGCCTCTTCACCTGCTCTCTAACCCAGTCCAGGATGACCTTGCTCCCTGAAATCCAAGGCAGTTTAAACACCAGTGTAATCCACAGAAAGAATGGGAGAAAATAACACCTGAAGGACAAGTTATGAAGATGAAGGGGGTTAAATGCACCGAGCTGCAGCAGTCTAGAGAAAAACCCAACTTTTGCTGACACAGAATGCACTGAGCAGTTCAGCACTCACCCTGAGGAAAATCAGGCATTTCCCTCCATCACATCTCTGCTGATGCTAAAAGTATTAGTAAAATTAACCCAGTCCTGGGTATGGACAGGGCTTCTTAGGCTCAGGTGGTCTCAGTCCTGCATGTCCCCATTTGTATGTCCAACCTGCACTCTAATATCAATCTTAAACATAACTTTTAATCACTCTGACCGTGGCACGGGGAAGATGGAAGGGGAAACACAACTGCAATGAGCTTTGTAAAGCTGCAATGGGCAAGCTTAACTATAAAACCAGTCTTGTTGTTTTATGTGTTCAAGCAGCTTGGGTGAGGAGTAAATCCTTCAGAGTGCACTTTGTGTTCCCAGATGAGCTGCACCGAGTGCCTGGCAGGGCAATATCTCCTGTCCTTCTCCATCCAAGCCATCTCCCGGGGCAGCCTCTGTGGGACAGGCTGTTCTGCAGGGCCTGTCTCTGCCCACGGCACAGTGTCCCCATGAGCAGCCCCTTCCAGCACTGCTGGCCCTGAGCAGTGGATCCTGGAGGAGAGGTAAGAGCCAGCTCAGGATTTGAACAATTCTCAGCGTTGCTGCTTCCCTCTTGTGGTGAGGAACCAGCCTGGGAGATCTGGGACAGCCAGGGTGCCCCTGGGCTGTGGGAAATGGGTCTCAGCCAAACAACCAGGGGGACAAAGCCTGGAGCTCTCTGGGAAAGCATGGAAGTTGGTTCCAGCATTTGGGCTGGGGACCTGAAAGCAGCTCTCTGTGGGCTGATTTCCTTCTGCTCGCTTCCCTCTAAAGGGAGGGAAGTGTCTGGGTTGAATTTATTGCTTGTTAAGTCCTCTTCACTTCCACCTTTTTCAGAGCATCCGAAGAAGTGCAGAAGGAAGCAGAAGGCTCTCTGTGAGCTCCCAGCTCCAGGAAACCACCATGGATACTTGTAGGATACCTGCAAACACCTCCAAGTGCAGCGGGAACACCATGGAGTGCTTCATGGTGCTCAGCACGCAGGCACAGAAGATAAGCATTGGCATCCTGTGTGGCCTCTTTGGGACAATGTGCGTTTTTGAGAACTCCTTGGTGCTCTACCTGATTTTCTCCTCCCCCGGGACCAGGAAAAAGCCTTCCTACCTCTTCATCGGCAGCCTGGCCCTGGCTGACATCCTGGCCAGCATCATCTTTGTCTGCAGCTTCGTGAACTTCCACGTGTTCAACAAAGCTGGTTTCTCCAAGGAGGTGTTCCTGCTGCAGCTGGGAGGGGTGAACACGTCCTTCTCTGCTTCCCTCAGCAGCCTGCTGCTCACAGCCCTGGACCGCTACATCTCCATCAGCCGGCCCTCGGAATACAAGCTCCTGATGACCAGGAAAAGAGCCTGGACAGCCCTGGCAGTGCTCTGGGTGACCTGTGCCACCATCGCTTACCTGCCCCTGCTGGGCTGGAACTGCTGCATGCTGGATTCCACCTGCTCCGAGCTGTTCCCCTTTGTGGATGACAATTACCTGTCAGGCTGGATCTGCTTCATCATGGTACTGCTGGGCTGCATCGTCTACGCCTACGCCCACGTGCTCTGGAGGGCTCGCCAGCACGTGGCCTACATGGAGAAGCACCAGGCCCAGGTAGGGAAGCAGAACACCCGGATGAGGATGGACGTGATGCTGGCCAAGACCCTCGTCATGGTGCTGGCTGTCCTCATGCTCTGCTGGTCCCCCGTGCTCGTGCTCATGATCTACAGCATCTTCGCCAGGCTGAGCGACCGCCTGCGCAAGGTGTTCGCCTTCTGCAGCACCCTCTGCCTGCTCAACTCCATGGTGAACCCCATCATCTACGCCCTGCGGAGCAAGGAGCTCTTCTCCTCCCTGAGGAGGGTGTTCTCCCACTTCAGGAGGCAGTGGAAGGCTTCTGAGGAGAGCCCAGAAGCAGAGAGTACCCACAAGTCCTCCGTGATAGAGACCGTCTGCGGGGACATGCACGTCGTGTAGGGAGGCACTTGGGCAAAATCCACGCACTCAGGCTGGATCACTTTCCTTTCTTTTCTCTTCTGTTAGGAGTTGAGGGATCAGCTGTGATATGGAGACTGTTCCTGCTGATGTCACCTTTCGATGCTGGGACATAAAGTGCACAGACTTTGCTCTCAGGCACAGGCTGGGATTGTTAGGGTGTCCTGTGCAGGGCCAGGACTTGGATTTGCTAATCCTCAGGGGGTCCCTTCCAGCTCAGGATATTCCATGATTCTGTGACTCTATAACCTCCCACGAGGGGAGGTTCAGGCTGGACATCAGCAGGAACTTCTGCATGGAAAGGGTGGCCAGGCTTTGGAAGGGGCTGCTTGGAGAGGTTTGGAGTCCCCATCCCTGCAGGTGTCACCTGGACGTGGCACTCAGTGCTCTGGGCTGGTGACAAGGTGGGCATCGGGCACAGCTTGGACTCGGTGGTCTGGGAAGGCTTTTCCAACCTCAATGGAACGTTCTCACTGTGGCTTAAGGACTTGGCTGGAGCTGGGGCAGACAGGACTTTGCAGGCAGCACATTTCAGGAGAACTGACCTAACCACGCAGGTGTTTGTTGGATGTGATGCGATTAAACATTTAAGCCATTTTCCAGGTTTTTCTTCCTTTTCCTTCCTGGTGTACAAAGTCCTCCAGGTGACAAGTTTAAGCCCAAACTGGGGCAGATACTTCGAGCATGAGGAACTTGATTGGGGTTGTTTTTTTGCGAATTACGCAAATGCCGCACTTTCGGCTGAATGGACAGTGCAGTGGGACAGGGCCCTTCACCAGTGACCTGGAGCAGCAGCTGGGCTCCTGCCAGCTCCCGAGAGGCCTCCGACAGGGATGATGCTGGCCAGGGCACGGCCACGAGGCTGCTGCACTCTGCCCTGTGTCCCAGAGGATGTACCCAGCTCTCTCGAGGGTTTGGGAGCCGTGTCCCAGAGGATGTACCCAGCCCTCGGAAGCGTTTGGGAGCCGTGTCCCAGCCCAGAGGATGCACCCAGCCCTCGGAAGGGTTTGGGAGCTGTGTCCAGCCCAGAGGATGTACCCAGCCCTCAGGAGGGTTTGGGAGCCCTGTCCCAGCCCAGAGGATGCACCCAGCCCTCGGAAGGGTTTGGGACCTGTGGCCCAGCCCAGAGGATGCACCCAGCCCTCGGAAGGGTTTGGGACCTGTGTCCCAGCCCAGAGGATGCACCCAGCCCTCGGAAGGGTTTGGGAGCCGTGTCCCAGGCCTGGCCTGGCTGCACGGGACGGTCTGGAGAAGGGGAGTCTGAGGGGAGACTTATCAATGTCCGCAGGGCACCGAAGGGGCAGCTCCAATCTGTGTGACTATGGGCAGGATCCAAGGGAACGGCTGGAGCTGTGCNTGTTCTCCGTGCCGGCCTGGGGCTCCGAGTGGTTCTGGTGGCGATGGCGGGGCCAGCACGATGCCGCCTACGAGCGCTTCGTGCGCCGCCGCTTCCCGCCCGGCACCACCTACGCGGACTTCGCGCCCCTGTTCACCGCCCACGACTTCCAGCCCCGCCAGTGGGCACAGCTCTTCCAGAGGGCCGGGGCCAGGTCAGCGCCGGGCGTGGCCGGAGCTGGGGTCCCTGAGGGCGTGGGGGGTCCCTGAGGGGATGAGTGCCATGGCCGGGGGTCGCTGAGGGGATGGATGGCGGGTCTGGGGGTCCCTGAGGGTACAGAGGAGCCATTCTGGGAATCTGTGAGGGAGTGGGGGTCCCTGGTCACTGAGCAGACAGTGGGGTGTGTCTGGGAATCCCAGAGGGGATGAGGGGTGGGTCTGGGGATCCCTGAGGGGAGGGAAAGGCCTGGAAAAGATACGGGGCTATTCCCGAGAAGATGCAGGGGTCCCTGAGGGAGTGGAAGGAACAAGTCCGGGGGTCCCTGAGGGACTGGGGGTCCCTCAGCAGGGCTGGCGATCCCTGAGGGGTCATGCCCAGGGTGCTGAGGAGATGACAGGTCTTGCTCCTACCTAAGTATTNCGGATCATCCTCCATCACTTCCCGCTCCGGTCGGGCCGCAGCCTCGAACCCGCGGCCCCCGGGCTGGGGTGGGGGGGAGCCGCGNTAGGGGGCTATTCCCAAGAAGATGCAGGGGTCTCTGAGGGAATGGAAGGAACAAGTCTGGGGATCCCTGAGGGACTGGGGGTCCCTCAGCAGTGCTGGCGATCCCTGAGGGGTCATGTCCAGGGTGCTGAGGAGATGACAGGTCTTGCTCCTACCTAAATATTGATTGTTCATTCTTTCCCAGCATTAAAATCCAGCAATAAAATGTTACTCTTATATTTGCTTCTAAATTCAATGGGTAGTGGCAGAGGGCTCCTCACAGCGTGGTTATCGAGTGCCTTGCTGATTTAGTGACTGGGTTTGCGGTGAGGCTGGGAAATATCTCAGCTCTTTTGCTATCCCAACCAAGTCCTTCTTTCCCCCTCAGGTACGTGGTCCTGACCACCAAGCACCACGAGGGCTTCACCAACTGGGGGTCGCCAGTGTCCTGGAACTGGAATTCTGTGGATACAGGGCCCCACCAAGACCTGGTGGGAGAGCTGGGAGAAGCCCTCAGGGAAAGGTACGGCCCTGCCAGAGCGCTCCTCTTCCACAGCAGTGAATCCTCCTGGCTGTGCTTGACAAACAGCAGAAAACCCCGAGCTCAGTGTGAAAAACGGAGTGCTTGCAAATGATGAAAAATAATAATGCCAGTAATTTAATTTCCAGTGGTTCTTAATGCCCACTGAAGCCTAACTCTGTGTTTTGTCCTTCAGCAACCTCCGTTATGGGCTGTATCACTCTCTGATGGAGTGGTTTAACCCCCTCTACCTCGCTGACAAGCAAAGTGACTTCAAGACCCAGAGTTTTGTTTTAAAGAAGACAATGCCAGAACTTTATGACCTTGTCTTAAAGTAAGAGCCACAACCAGTTCAGAATCACCAGCATTTCCTGGTTTCAGTTCTGTAGAGAAAGATGCAAAGGAGGTGCAAAGAAGGGAAATGTTAATTTTTGCCGAGGCAAATGCTCTTTGCTAACCAGTAATGATTTGTGGT
Organism: Melanocharis versteri; assembly: GCA_013397845.1. NCBI lineage: Eukaryota > Metazoa > Chordata > Aves > Passeriformes > Melanocharitidae > Melanocharis > Melanocharis versteri. Next base: position 29,648 of record VZTG01005930.1, read on the forward strand.
AATTAGAAAAGGGGTTCACTTTCACCTTGTGGAAGGTCTAATCTGTAGAATAAGGCAGGGACAAATTTTTCCTGCAAAAGCAATTCCCTTTAATGCTGCCTTTGTGCAGGGTGGCTGGAAGTGGAACAAACTGCTCAATATTTAGTAGAATAGAATTGTGATTTCACTGTGAATTTGCATCCTTGCCTTGCTTCCCCTTGCTGACAAAAATACAAGGCTTGGGCTTGGGGGTCGTTGTCCCAGCTCAAGAATGTGCCTCATAATCGCCTCTGAGGTGCCAAATTCTGAGTTTTTTGGAAGAACTGCACCCTCTCTTGAGCGGTGGATCAACACCTTGTTCTTTTGCTGCTGCAAGAGCCTCACTTAGAGCTTAGTTTGAAGCAGAAAATGAAGCAAAAACCTCCTGGCGATGTCAGGCAGTGGGGAGGGGAAGTGAAACGACCCCTCACCCAAGAAACACAGTGTGGCAGGAGAAAATAAGCCATTTTCAAACAACATCCATCTCCCTTAGATACAAACCAGATCTGATTTGGTCGGATGGAGACTGGGAAGCCCCGGATTCCTACTGGAATTCCACCTCCTTCCTTGCCTGGCTCTACAACGACAGCCCCGTCAAGGTACCAGTGCCTGCTGCCCCTCATGGCTTTGGGTGGGTGTGGAAGGTCAGGAAGCTGTGGGGTGTGTGACCGAACCAGAAAGCTCCTTGACATTTGCCAGACGTGTTTTGTTCTCTGACGAAAAGAGAACCTTGGCTGTGCTGCTGTGACAGCTCCACTGTCCTTTGCAGGACACTCGTGGGCAGCTCAGGCCAGGGGCTTTGTTGCCTCAGCTCCTACCTGAGTAGAGGGCAGGGTTCAGCTTTCTCAGAAGGGTTTCCATTACACAGGGAATTTTCAGGTGCTTCCTGAGGGGGGTGACTGCCAGCTGGACAGCCCGAGAACAAAAGGTTCTGTGCCCTGAGCTGTTTTTCCTCTCTCAGGACACGGTGGTTGTCAACGATCGCTGGGGCCGGGGCTGCTCCTGCCGCCACGGGGGTTTCTACAACTGTGCTGACAAGTACAGGCCAGGCACCCTGCCTGGGCACAAGTGGGAGATGTGCTCCTCCCTGGACAAACGCTCCTGGGGCTACCGCAGCAACATGAGCCTCGCTGAGGTGATGGATGAAATGAGCATGATTGAGGTGAGAAAGCTGAAATCAAAGTGATCCGCGGGGGGATTACTGGGAATTAGAGGCTTCTGGAGCAGCTGATGAGGATAAAACCCTCCTCGGTCGCTGTGTTGTCTGAGGTGAAGATAATGCAGTTTGTTATCTTGCTTTGTCTGCCACAGGAGCTGGTGCAGACCGTGAGTTTGGGTGGCAACTACCTCCTCAATGTGGGACCTACCAAAGAAGGGGTGATTGCCCCCATCTTCCAAGAAAGACTGCTGGCCCTTGGGAGGTGGCTGGACACCAATGGGGAGGCGATCTATGAATCCCAGCCTTGGAGGGTGCAGGTGGAGAACACCACAGACACGGTCTGGTAAGGACTCTGCTGCTCAGACCAGCTGAGCTGATGTTTATTTCTCATCTTTCCCTGAATTTGGTACCCTCTGAAGTGCGTCCATTAGGATTTCATCCATCTTGCTTCAGTAGGAAAACAACAACCCGTCCTTTAAAAAATGTCCATGCTGTCACTGTCAGGACTGTTTAACTAGTGGTCCTGGCCAGAAATGCCTACAAAATGGAGTTGTTTTTATTTCCTCTGGAGTGTTCAGCCCAGAAATGTAGAGCAAGGATCAGGATGAGGCCGTGTATCCACCCTGGCTGAGGCCAGGACAGGTTGACTCTGACATCTGCACACATGGACTTTGTTTGGGTTTCATCAGCCAGAGCTGAGGGGCCGATGGTGGTTCCAAAGGGACAGATTTGGGGGTGAGGGGGAAGTAGGTGACCCCTGTGTGGTGACAGAAGGCAAGGCAACGTGCTCGTGCTGTCTGGAAAGGTCAGATTTGTGTCTGCTGAACTCCTGCTCCCTCAGGTACACCTCCAAGGGCCCCGTGGTCTTTGCCATCTTCCTGCTCTGGCCTCGGGACAGTGTCCTGCATCTGTCCTCGCCCATTCCATCCCCAAGCACACAGGTAAGGGACTTGAAACCAGACAACACACACTGAGAGCCCATCTGGGGGCATTGGTGGGCTGGGAAGGGCCAGCCTGGATTCATTTAGGAACTGGGGGAGTGGGGAGTTTGTGTGCTGGGGGCTCCTTGCAGCATCCCCAGGCGGCCATGGAGCATGGGACAGGAGTTGCCAGGACAGGCTCATGGCTGCCAGGGAGGATTCCTCCCCTGGAGTGTTTTGATCCTGTTGTTGCAGGGGAGGGAAGCAAATCCCCACGGAGCAGAGCCCAGACTCAGCTCAGGTGCACGGCCCTGCTCGTGGCAAATGTCACCGTGACGCAAATGTCTGCGTGCCCTTTGCTCTGAACAAACAGGGGCAAAGCATCAGCAACAAACAAGCCCCAAACAACAAACTGGAGCCTGCTCTGGCCTCAGAACACCCCGTGTTTTGCCCCTCGTGCCACGTGAGCCATGGCTGAGGGCCTGCAGGGCCTGTGGGAAATGCTGGGCTGTGCGAAGGGGACCCGGTGAGCTCCAGCTGAGTGTCCCCTTCCTTCCTCTGCAGGTGACACTGCTGGGCTTTGCTGGGACTCTGGAGTGGCAGAAACAGCCAGAGCAAGGGATGCTCATAACCCTGCCCTACATGCTCCCATCTCCTCTCCCTCCTCAGTCTGGCTGGGCTGTGAAGCTCGAGGGCGTCCAGTGATGTTCGTGGCGGGGGGACACAGCATCTCCCACTGCCTTTCTTTTTGATTGAATCCAAGAGGATTTTTATGTTTCATGTTGAATACATTATTTTTTCACGTGAGGGAATCTCTCCTCCAATCTCTGTTGCCCTGTGTTACTTCGATGTTGGTTGGAGTAGTTGTGATCAGCTGCTTCCATGGTGAATAAATCTAATGGAAGAGATCTGGAGGAAATCATCTGTAAGAAATATGATACAAATCCAACACCAAACTTTTATTGATATTCTGCTGCAGACAGCTACAAGAAAAGGTTTTGTTCTTAGTGAATTTAAGACTCCACCGTTATGAATTGCACTTGTGGCTTCAGCTTGCTCTCCTGGACTCTCAGTTCCAGTGAGAGCAGGTTTCCTGCGTGGATGTTGAACTTCGTCAAAAGGGTTGAACAATGTGTATCTGAGTGGTGAAACTGCTCCCAAGAGCACAGGTTGTTGTGAAGGCCCCACAGCATTGCAGACGGGCTTTGTTTTGTTCCAGTCCGAGCAAAACCTGCCAGAACACTTGGAGCTGGGCACGAGCAGAGCCCCGGGGCTGGGCCACGTGCGGAGCTGGTCCTGCGGGGGCTGTTACTCAATTGACAAACACCCAACAGCCCCGGCTGCACAGGCAGGGACCCGCTCACGGGAGCGCTGCCTGGCCCCGGTGATGACGCCGTTACAAACATCAAAAAAGGGGACAAAAAGGGACAACAGAGCGATGGCCTCTTCGCCTCGCAACCCCATGACGCCGGTGACCGCTGGCGCGGAGCGGGGCCCGCCCCAAAGCAAACAGCGCGGTGTTTACCCAGCGCGCCGGCCGGCGGGAAAGCCGCCGGTATAAGTGCGCGGCGGGCGCGCGGCCGGGCAGTGCCGGAGAGGAAAGAACGATGCCGCAGTGCGACACGGGCTCCGCGCCGCGGGACGGCGCCTGGGGACAGGTACGAAACGGCGACAAGGGACGGCGACAAGGGACGGAGGGGCCGCGGTGACAGCGCGGGGCCGGGGCCGGTGCCGGTGCCCAGTGGGGAGCGCGGCCACGTCACCGGAACGGCCACGCCCCCTGCGGGGTCACGTGTCGGGGCGGGCGCGGTCACGTGAACGCGGGCGGACATGGCGGCGGCGCGGCGGCTGCTCCCGCGCTGGGCGGGATCGCTGCGGCCCGTGAGGGAGCGGGGCACGGGGACCGGGGGGGACCGGGACAGGGGGATAGCGACCGGGGGGCACCGGGATAGGCCCGTGAGGGAGCG
>VZTG01005930.1:33826-50021 GCA_013397845.1 Melanocharis versteri
ATCAGGTGACAGCGACCGGGGGAGACCGGGACAGGCGCAGGTGGGACTGGGGGGATCGGCACGGGAGGACAGGGACCGGGACAGTCCCGTGAGGGAGCGAGGGGACAGGGACCGGGGGGACCGGGAGCGGGAGCGGGAGGAAAAGGGACCCGGGGGCTCCGGGGGCTCCTCTGACTCCTCTCTCCGCGCCAGGTGAGCTCCGCAGCGGCGGCGGCCGGGGCGTACCCGAAGCGAGTGAAGGTGGTGGAGGTGGGACCCCGCGACGGGCTCCAGAACGAGAAGGTACCGGCGGGGCCGCGGGGCCCGCAACACNGGGTCCGGGCTCCCAGCACCTCCCCGGGGGGGTTCTCCAACCAAACCCCCCAAATGTCCCACTGTGCCCACCAACCTTTTTTCTTAAATGCTGCTTTTTTGGTGTTGAAAAATTGCCTTCTTTTTTTTTTTTTTCAGTGGTGGAAAAGTGTGGAAATAATGATAACTTTAGGTCATTTTTCTTTTCTTCTTCTTCTTTTTAGAATGTTGTGCCCACCCCAGTGAAGATCAATTTAATCAACATGCTGTCAGAGACGGGGCTGCAGGTCATAGAGGCCACCAGCTTCGTGTCCCCCAAGTGGGTTCCTCAGGTCGGTGTTCAGCCAGGATTTGCAGTGGTGTGTTCTAAAAGTACAGCAGTCCAGTGATTCTGCTTGCTCCCAAATCCCTGTTGCTGGGCAAGAGCCAGCAGAGGAGTCGTAATATCCCAGAGCTTCCCTTTGGACCCTGGGGAAGAGCAAAGGGACAGACAGGTCACACACAAACAGCTGTTTGTGCACGTTGGCCTGGCTGGGTGACCCCTGACCCTTCACAGCGTGCAGTTCTGTTTGCTTTTAGAGCCTCTGACCCCTAAGTGTTTCTGTTCCCATTATAATAAGGGATTTTAATGATGATTTTGTGGCTGGCAGAAGTGGTAATTGTCGCCCTCACTGAGCTTTCCTGGCTTGCTTTGCAGATGGCTGATCACACTGAGGTCATGCAGGGGATTAATAAATTACCTGGGATCAGTTACCCTGTGCTGACTCCGAACCTGAGGGGATTCCAGGCAGCGGTAAGGGCTGGGAAAACCTGAATATCCACGTTGGGGTGTTTTCAGTCCCACCTGATCCTTTGCTCCTGCACCTGTGGCTTCACCCTTTTCAAGGCAGACTCAGATATGTCGTGGTGGTTTTGCTGCAGAATGAACTGAGGGAAGGGTTGGGTTATTTGGGGGAAAAATACTTTTATAAAATGAGAGAACTGTAGTCAGAGATTGTAGAAGATCATAGAGTCACTGAGGTTGGAGAAGAGCTCCGAGATCTTCAAGTCTAACTAAGCAAGGCAGGTTTATTTAGGAACAGAAGAGCCTCTGTAAAGGGAAGGGTTTTATGGGGCTGGTTTGAAACATCTCAACCAAGAGGTGCCATTGAAACCCCTGAATTAACACTTGGCCATGAAATCATGAAATTGTGCCTCTGTCATTTCCCTCACAAGAAAAAGCTGGCTTTGATTTAGTAAGTGCTGGGGGAAGGGTTGGGCCCGCTGATTTCAGGGCTCTTTTCCACCCTCAGTGGTCCTGTGATTCCACTTTAGGATTTTTTTTTTTTTGCAGGTGGCAGCAGGAGCCAAGGAGGTGTCGATCTTTGGGGCAGCATCCGAGCTGTTCACCCAGAAAAACATCAACTGCTCCATCGAGGAGAGCCTGGAGAGGTTTGAGGAGGTCCTGAAGGCAGCGAGGGAAGCCAGCATTCCTGTCAGGGGGTAAGGAGTTCCTGCTGGAATTCACCCATGTGTAAGAATTCACTCTGGAATGATCCAGGATCAGCTTGGATCGGGTTTTCTTGGCAAACATCCCACGTGGAAGTGCACAGATCACAAACCCACCAGCCCTGTGGGCTCACCTTGGCGAACTTTTCACACCCATGAAAGAAGAAATTGCTGAAGTCCTGTAACCTTTGGCCACTGGACTTCTGGAATATAACATTAATTCTCCCATCCTATAGACATGGAAGATGCACAAGTCCCGACTGATTTGTCTAGTAGAATCCCACTTCCCTTTTCCAGCTAAAAGTGTGGGTTTGTTTTTTAACCACAGATACGTTTCCTGTGTCCTTGGATGTCCCTATGAAGGGAAGATTTCTGCAGCTAAAGTTGCAGAGGTGAGTCAGTCATAAATACAACCAGAGTTCCTGAGAGGTTTTGATTTATTTTTGGGGATGTGAAGTGGGCACTGGGGAGTGTGTCAGAACATTTAACCAAGGGGAAGATTCCAGGTCCTCAGGGACTGAATCCAGCTGAAATGGACAGGGGAATGGAGGGAGGTTTGGGCACCTGGAGGTTTTTAATCAGAGAAGAGGGTCCAGGAAATCATGGTACAGCAGGAATCAGCTCTGGGGAGGGAAGGAAGAGGGTCCAGGGGATCATGGTACAGCAGGAATCAGCTCTGGGGAGGGAAGGATGTCCTCTCAGTGGCCGTGCTGCCTGTGGCACAGGTCTCCAAGAAGCTGTACTCCATGGGGTGCTACGAGATCTCCCTGGGGGACACCATCGGCGTGGGCACCCCCGGCAGCATGAAGGAGATGCTGACAGTGGTCATGAAGGACGTGCCCGTGGGGGCTCTGGCTGTCCACTGCCACGACACCTACGGACAGGCTCTGGCCAACATCCTGGTAGCCCTCCAGGTAGGATTCCTGCTCTGATCACAGACTCGTGGTGTGGCTGGGTTGGGAGGACCTCAAAGCCCATCTTGTTCCACGCCCTGCCGTGGGCAGGGACATCTCCCTCCACACCAGGCTGCTCCAAACCCCTGGATCCCTGGCCTGGGACACTGCCAGGGATGGGGCAGCCACACCAGTAAAGCATCTTTCCTTGGGTTTTTTTTGTGCTTGCTTAGGAATTGCAGATTTTGTGCTTCCAGAGCAGCCCCTGACTGTGGGTTTGTTTGCAGATGGGGGTGAGCGTGGTGGACGCTTCCGTGGCTGGCCTGGGAGGGTGTCCCTATGCCCAGGGAGCCTCTGGGAACGTGGCCACAGAGGACTTGGTGTACATGCTCAACGGGCTGGGCATCCACACGGTGAGTGGGGGCAGCCCTGGGCTCTGCTCAGGCCCCAGCACGGGGCAGAGTTTGGCCCCGGGAGCCTGAGCGTGGTGGGTGCAGCTGGGGGGGCTCACTGGGCCTGGGGAGGGACTTCCCAAGGGCCTGCAGGGACAGGACAAGGGGCATGGCTTCCCACTGCCAGAGGGCAGGGTGAGACGGGATATCAGGGAAAAATATTCCCTGGGAGGGTGGGCAGGCCCTGGCACAGGGTGCCCAGAGCAGCTGTGGCTGCCCCTGGATCCCTGGCAGCGTCCAAGGCTGGGTTTGGAGCGCCCTGGGATGGTGGGAGATGTCCCTCAAGGCGTGTCCTGTGCCTTTCCCGTGCAGGGAGTGGATCTCCAGAAGCTGATGGACACAGGCACCTTCATCTGCAGCGCCCTGAACAGGAAAACCAATTCCAAGGTGTCTCAGGCATCCTGCAGGCTGTGACACTGCGTGGAATTTCTCCTTGGACCAAGAAGGAACCGAGGATCCAGCACTGGCTGGGATTCCTCTCTGATCTCCCGAGCTCCTTCCCGACTCAGCATTTGAGAGGAAGCTCAAAATCCACCAGAATTATGAAGAAACGAAAGATTATTCCATAACATTGTATTGTATTGGAGCTTGAGGATGTCACCACCTGCCTTAGAGAAGGGAGGACGTGGAGGGGCTGAGGAAAGCTCTGACAGCCCAGCAGCCAGCAGCTCCTGCCTGCAGAGCCAAGGACAAGCTGCAGATTTCGCAGTTAGAGCCCTGCTCCAGGTCAGGCTTTGCCCTTCTGCCGTCTGTCCCCTCCACAAAGGCTGAGGCTGAGCCCAGAGCCTCCCCTCGTGCTCAGCCCTGGGCCATCTCAGCCTGCAGGGGTTGGGGTTCTGGACTGTATCTGTTGTAAGATACCTCTAATATCAGCAGTATTTAATAGCCTAAACTATTAAAGATTTGATTCAGCTCAACCAGCTAAGGAGCTTTTGCTGGTTTGGTTCCAAGTGCCTCTTCTGTGAGGAAATACTGCAGCTGGAATTCCTTCCACCCCCAGAGAGCTGAGAGTGTGAAGCGCCTCTGCTCCTCACTGTGATCAGGTCCTCAGGAACCGCCCCCAGCGCTTTTATTTATAATAATTTATTGCACAGTTTATTTGTGAGACTGGAGAGGAGGACGGGAACTTTGTCCTTTCAGGGGGTTGGGTTTGAGGCTGTGCGTGCTGCCTTTCCACATGACTTCAGTAAACTGTAACAATTACCAAACCTTCGCTAATAAACACCACAGAAATGAAGTGGAATCTGCAATAACTCGGGGTTTGGGGGCAATAAATCGGGATTTGGGGGCAATAAACCGGGGTTTTGGGGCAATAAATCCGGGTTTTGGGGCAATAAATCCGGGTTTGGGGGCAGCGGCCTCCTCCCGCCGCCAGGGGGCGCTGCGGCCCGGGCTCCCCGCTGTAGCCCCGCCCCTCCCCGCGCGCGCCAATGGCCTCCGCCGTCCCTCCGCGGAGTTTTGTCCGCGCCGCCGCCCCGTAGCCCTGACACGTTTCCATGGAGGAGGCGCGCGCGTGGCGCCGGGGGGCGGGGCCAAGGCCCGGCCTTAAAGGGGCCGCGCCCCGCGCGGGGCTGAGCGGGAGCAGCGGCGGCAGCGGCGGTGAGAGACCGGGGGGGAACGGAGGGGAGCGGGCAGCGGGCAGGGGGACGGACGTGCTGCCTTGCCCTGCTTCCTTCGGAAGGGAGAGCCCAAACCCCCGGGGCTTGGGGTGTCCCTGGGCCTCTGGAGTAATTCCGGTCCCCGGGCTTCTCCGCTCCCTGCTGGCCCTGTCCCCGCTCCCTGCTGAAATCCGCGTTATTTTGCCTTCCCCGCCCTCTCCCACCTGGCCCAGGTGCTGTTCCCCCCCCAGCCCCGGGGCGGGGCGGTTTGGGGGGCTCGGGTTGGGTCCGCAGCTCCGCGAGGGAAGACATTTCCCAGCTGGGGTCCTTCCCCCTGCTCCTGCCCCTTCCCGGGGCCGCAGCCGCCGGGTCCCGCAGATACCGCTGCGCTTTGCGGCGTCCCAAAGTCCACCTTCCCGGGAGGGGCAGGACTGGGGAGGGAGGCTGGGGGGAAAACAGGGAACGGGTGAAGGGCAGAGCTGGTGCCGCTGTGGAGACCACCCCCGTTAATTAATTAATTAATTAACAATGATAACCCTGCCCTTTGGGGAAAGCCTGAGGGATGCGGGTGAGCCCAGGAGCCCGGCAGGGCTCAGCAGGAAGAAGCAGGGCTCGTGCCCGGGATGTGCCACCCCCGTGTCCGGGAGGTGTGACCAGGCTGGCCGGGCGTGCCCGGCCCTGCCCAGCCCGGCCCTCCGGGCAGTACCTGGAGCCCGTGCTGACGTGACAGTGTCCGAGCTGAAGCCTTTGGGGCTTTTTTCCCCCCGCAGGGAGCCATGGCAGAGAAGATCCTGGTGACGGGCGGCGCCGGCTACATCGGCAGCCACTGCGTGCTGGAGCTGCTGCAGGCGGGGTTCGTCCCCGTGGTCATCGACAACTTCCACAACGCCATCCGGGGTACGGGGAGCCCCATCCCGGCCCGGGCTGTGCCCGACCCCAGCAGCCCCTCACTCCCTCCGTCCCCCAGGCTCAGAGGAGCTCCCCGAGAGCCTCCGGCGCGTGCAGGAGATCGCGCACCAGCCCGTGCTCTTCCAGGAGCTCGACATCACGGACGGGGCCGCGCTGCAGGAGCTCTTCGGGAAGGTGAGAGCAGGGGCTGCAGGGCCCTGGGTGGCTCCTGGGGGGTCCCTGGCAGGGCTGGCAGCCACGGGAGCGGGGAGGACACGCCGTGCCCCACGTTCCCGTGGGCCGCTGGGCTGGCTGAACGGAGCTCCTGGGGGAATTCTGGCTGGTTCCTGCTGCCGTGGCACTGGTGCCCAGCCCGTTCCCCCCCGCAGCACCGTTTCTCGGCCGTGATGCACTTCGCGGGGCTGAAGGCCGTGGGGGAGTCTGTGCAGAAGCCTCTGGAATATTATAGAGTGAACCTCACCGGGACCATCCGGCTGCTGGAGGTGAGAGGAGCCAGCTGCGATCCTGTGCTGTTCCCTTGTGCTCTCCCTGTGCCCAGGCCCTGTCCCCGGCCCCGGCAGCGCCTGTGGAGGGCTGACACAGGGCACTGAGCTGGATCAGTGCTGGCCATTGCCCTCTCCCAGACCATGAAGGCCCACGGCGTGAGGAACATCGTGTTCAGCAGCTCTGCCACCGTCTACGGGGACCCCAAGTACCTCCCCCTGGACGAGAACCACCCGGTCGGGGGCTGCACCAACCCCTACGGCAAATCCAAGTTCTTCATCGAGGAGATGATCCGGGATCTCTGCAAAGCAGAGAGGGTGAGGAGCCGCCCCGCGGGGCTGGAGGCCGGGTCTGTCCCCACGGGGGTGACCGGGCAGCCCCGTCCGTGTGTCCCCAGGACTGGAACGCCGTCCTCCTGCGCTACTTCAACCCCATCGGCGCCCACGAGTCGGGGATGATCGGAGAAGATCCCCAGGGGATCCCCAACAACCTCATGCCCTACGTGGCTCAGGTACCACCCCCCACAGCCCGTGGGGGTTCACAGGGAGGGGGCACAGGGTGACGGGGCTCCCATGGGCCTGTCCCTCTGTGCAGGTGGCTGTGGGACGCCGGGAATTCCTGAGCGTCTTTGGGAACGACTACAAGACGGATGACGGAACAGGTGCGTCAGGGGTCGGGTGGAATTTGGGATTCCCAAATCCCTGGCTGCACCCCAGACTCTGACCTCACCCTCTGCGGCCCCACAGGAGTCAGGGATTACATCCACGTCGTGGATCTGGCCAAGGGCCACATCGCTGCTCTGAAGAAACTCAAGGAGAACTGTGGCTGCAAGGTACCAACCTGGGGGTGCTGCCAGCCCTGGGGGAGTGTGGGGCTCCCAGTGGGGGGCGAAGGGGGGCCTGTCCCTTCTCCCCTTGATCCCTCTCCCTTATCCTCTTCCCAGATCTACAACCTGGGCACAGGCACCGGCTACTCCGTGCTGCAGATGGTCCGGGCCATGGAGAAAGCCTCGGGGAGGGAGGTAAGGGCAGAGCTGCAGGGCCACGGGCACAGCTGCTCCCACAGACCCCCTGATCCCCCACAGCAGCCCTGGCCCCGTTCCCTGAGCCTCTGGCAGCCCCCGGAGCCCACAGTGCTGCTCTCCCTGCAGATCAAGTACCGGATCACGGCGCGGCGGGAGGGGGATGTGGCCTCCTGCTACGCTGACCCCGCGCTGGCCGAGCGGGAGCTGGGCTGGAAAGCTGCCTTTGGCCTGGACAAGATGTGTAAGGGCATCCCCTCCCTGGCACGCCGGGCACTGCCAGCCCCTGTCCTCCCTCACCTCCCTTCTCTCTGTTCCAGGTGAGGACCTGTGGCGGTGGCAGCTGCAGAACCCCACGGGCTTCAGCAAGAACTGAGCCGCGGCCGACGGCTGGCCGGGCCCGGGGGCTGCTCTGAGCCAGCCCTGCCTCCTTCCCCGAGGGCTGCCACCACCCTGGGAGAGCAGCCCCAGCTCCCCCTCCTGCCTCTGGCACGGGGCAGGAGGGCTGGAGCACCCCCATCCCCCCAGGTCTTTGCATCTCACAGAGCAGAACCACAACGGAGAAGAGAGAACAGAGCCAGGGCCTGGTCTGGCACCCCGGGCACGGAACCCCTCGTGGCACTGCCCAGGGGCTGTGCCAGCCCTGGCTGGGAGCAGGCGCTCCTGGGCCCTCCCTGTGCCCTGGGCAGTGGCTGCATCCAGCACGGGGACATCTGAGTCCTGCCGAGCCCAAACTGCAGCAGAGCCCCCGTTCCCTCCTGCCCCACTTGGCTTTGGGGCTCAGGGCGAGCCCAGGGCCCCTCTGCCCCTGCCTGGGCACAGAGAGGGCACCAGGAACTCACACAGGGACCAGTCACATTCCAAGGCCACCATGGCTCATTTCCCCAGCCCAGGGCTCCTGCACCTCCCTTGTCCCTGCCCCCAGCATGGTTTTGGGGACCAAACCTCATCTCCCACCTCCTGCTGAGCCGGAGAAGCCCGTGCCCAGGGCTGTGCCAGCCGGGCCTGGCTGCCCACAGCCGCCCCTCGGTGCCTGGCTCGGCCTCCTGTGGCAGCCACTTCCCAAACCCTGTTGCCAAAGGCTGCCCAGGAGCCGGCTCTGCCCCCCTGTCCCACACTGCTCCTATTTATTCCTGGCAGCTCTGCCGGGCAGGGATGACGCAGTCGGCCCCGTGTGCTGTCGGCTGGATGAATAACTTATGCTCCTAAATTATGAATCGAGCTTTTGATTTGTTTTTAAAATAAACTTTCCTACTTTCTAAGTGGCAGCTTTGTTCTGCTTCGCCTCAGCCAGAGCTGCTGCCCCTAAAAATGGCACCCTGGGGCCTCGTGCCAACCCCACTTCCCCCAAATCTCTCGTCCTGTCTGGCCAGGGATGACGCCAGCTCAGCTCCGGGATAGGTTTAGGATTTATTTCACCTTGATTCTCTGTGGAACGCACGCACACACACACACAAAAAACCCCAAACATGTACAAGGAAGACAAGAGAGAGAAGAAAAACAAAACAAAACAAAAAAAAAAAAAAAGAAAGAAAAAAACCCAAAGCTGTATTGAGGAATGGAGAGAAGCCGTTCTCCCTCCCGGGTTCCCGGCACTGCTCGGGCAGGGAGTGAGCAGGAATGCTCTGCAGAGGGGCCCAACGGGGCCCCCAGGGATGGTCCCGGGCCCCCCCATCACACACGGTTCCAGTTCACAGTCAAACAGGTCAGTCTGTCCATCTCCAGCCCCTGGTGCCCCCAGGGAGCTGCCATCCCACCCCTGCCACCCTCTTATGCCCCCCAGCCGAGCGTGGGGGGCACAGCAGCATTAAAACACAGCATAGAAGAGCCAGCAGGGCAGAGCCCAGGGCAGAGGCAGAGCCCAGGGCAGGGGCAGAGCCCAGGGCAGGGGCAGAGCCCAGGGCAGGGGCAGAGCCGGGCTCTCCCTGGTGCCAGCAGCAGCTCTGCTGCTTTCAGACTTCCTAAAAGGGGCAAAAACTAAAACCCCCAAGCCAAGACCCCAGCCAAGGGTGGGCCCCACGATCCAAGTCTCCGGAGGGTGGTTATTGCTTTGGGCAGCCTGGGCAGGAAGGGCAGGGCTGGAGCAGAACTGCTGGGGCTGAGCCCCCCCTGAGCCCCCCAGGGCAGCCCTTGCCTCGCTGGCCCCGGGGCACCAGGCAGAAGCTCCCTGGGGCTGGGGCAGGGGGAGCAGGGCCAGCCCTGGGGAATGTGGGGGTGTTTTAAAAGCCAAGATCAGCCCCAGGCAGGGGCTCAGCCTGGGGGAAGAGGGGGATGAGGGCAGAGCTGCTCCACAGCCACTGCCCCGAGCCCTGCAGGAGGGGAGGGTCAGCCAGGAGCCCCCCCAGAGGAGACATTCGGGGCCCTGTGCCCGGGGAGCTGCCCCAGCACGACGCCAGCACTCGGGAGGGGACAAGCCACAGGTGAGGGACACTGGTGATTGTACACGGGGGGACAAGAGCCCCCAGCCCCGGGGAGCAGGGAGACCCCCGGGAGCACGGAGGATGGGGCACAGCAGCACCCGGGCTCAGATGCTGGCGAGATGATGGCTGGGAGCAAAGCTGCTCCTTCCAGCTGCTCCAGGAGCCAAACCCGGGGTCCAGGGACCCCACCTCACCTCCCCCTCCCCGAGCCAGCCCAAGTCCGAAGGGAAGGACCAGTAGCAGCAAGAGAGACATTAAAGACGGGGCCGGTGGCTCCGTGAGTGTAAACGAAGCTCGGGGGCTCCGAGGGTGCAGAGCTGGGCTGGGGTGGGGGGAGATGCCTCTGGGAGCCCCGCGGGGCCGAGGAGGAGACGGAGATTGTAAAAGCAACAAGAGGAAGAGGAGCAAGAGGAAGGAGGTGATTATCTCAGGAGGGCAGAGCTGCCCCAGGCCGATGGCTGAGGGGAGTGTGCGTGTGTGACAGGCGGGGCCGTGCGGGAGGTGCGGGAGCTGCACTGACCCTCCCTGCCGGCCCCGGGCAGCCTTTGGCGGGCCCAGCCCCGGGCAGAGCCTGCCCCGGGGCCTGGAGGCCTCCGCAGGGGAGTCCCGGGTTCCTGAGCGCTGACTGAAAACCCGTGAGTCGCCTGAGCGGAGGCCGAGAGCGGCCACCGAGGGCAGAGCCCCGAGCCCCAGAGGTGCCCCGGCCCTGCCCCGCTCCTCCCGCCGCAGCCGGGCACGTCCCGCCCCTAATACTGGTACAAAAACCCCAAACCCAACAGGAAAACCTCAGCCGCGCCGTGCCAGCCCCGCGGGGGCCCGAGGGGCCGGTGACCCAACCCCGGGAACCGCTCGGAGCCAGAGCAGGAGAGAAAAGGCCGCTCCCAGACTCGCCTCAGGCAGCTCCGATGCCGGCTCCGGGAGCAGCGGAGAGCCGGGCACCCCCGGCCGGAGGGGACGCGGTGCGAGGACACGGGCACGGGTGGGCGAGGCGGGAGGTGCGCTGGGGGGGCCATGGCTTCCGTTCGCAGCGGGCGGGTCACGGGGACAGACGGGCGGCGGTGACCTCGGCACCCTCCCCTGCGACAGTCCCGAGGGGCTCCGCTCAGATCCGGGGCAGCAGCTTCTCGATGAACTCCTTCACCGCCATCATCTCCTGCGGGGAGCGCGCAGCCCGTCGCTCCGGGGCTCCCCGAAGCCGGGCTGTGCCCCGGGAATGGGGCACGAGGCTCTGCAGCCTCCCCAGAGCAAGTCGGGAACAAACATGTCCCGTGTGTTCCCCACCCTGCCTGACCCACAGTGCTGGGGTTGGCCCCAAAGATCCCAAAGGGAAGGGACCCACAAGGATCATCCAGCCCAGCCTGGCACAGACCCCCAGCAATCCCACCCTGGGCATCCCTGGGAGCTCCAGCAGCCTCAGGGCCATGCCCATCCACCAGGGAGCCTGGGCAGTGCCCAGCACCCTCCGGGGGAAGAACCTTTCCCTGAGATCCACCCCAGCCCTCCCCTGACACAGCTCCAGGCCATGCCCACAGGTCCCATCACAGATCAGCACCCAGGGGATACCATCCCCTCGCTCCACGCCCAGCACTGACCTGAGGACAGGAACTGTGCATCACGCCGGGGTAGGTTTTGAACTGCACCTTGGCGGGGGTGACGACAGACTTGAGCTTTTCGGCGGTGAGCGCCCCGAAGCGCACGGGGATCATGGGGTCCATCTCCCCGTGGCACTGCAGGATGGCGATGTCCTTGTTCACGCCGTTGTTCGCCGCCTGCCACGAGGAGGGGACACTCAGGTGCATGCCCAGGTGAGGGGACACCAGTGGGGCAGCTGCTTTGTGTCCCCAGCACATCACGTGGCAGCTCCCCTCCTCATGAGGGAGAGCTGCTGGGAAAGCTGGAGAGCCCCAGGGGGAGAATCCCCCACCCCAAGGGTCCCTGCAGCAGGGTACCTGTGGGAAGGCCTTGTGCAGAGGGAGCCAGCAGCTGAGTGCCACGATCCCGGCCAGCTGGTGCTGGCAGGTGAGAGCCGTGTACAGCGACAAGGCACCGCCCTGCAGGGGGGGAGCACGGAATCAGCACCCTGGGGGATCCAGGGACGCCCCCAGGCCCAGCTCACACCCCCACCCACCTCCCTGTGAGGATTTGGAGCATCCTCACCTGTGAGAAGCCCCCCAGGATGATGCGGTTGGGGGGGATGCCGTTCTTCATCTCGTGCTCAATGATTGCTTTAACTGCGAGATGGAGAAATGGGTCAGTGGAAGGGCAGGGGGGCTGAAAAGCACCACCCCACACTCCGGGGTGCACATCAGGGACAGGCAGGTGCCAGAGATGCCAGGGGAAAGGGTTGCTGGGATCACAGGGCAGCAGAAACAAAGGAGAGGTGGAAGGAAGACATCTGCTCCAGTCCCAGCGAGGGAGAGGCACCACTTCCCCCTCCCCAGAGCTCCTTACTGTTTTCTGCAGCTTTCTTGATCCCAGCTTCGTCCTCGGGTGCATCCGGAGTCAATCCCATCAGGTCAAACCTGGGAGAAGCAGCAGGGTCAGCCCAAACCTCTCCCAGCACCCCGAGTGTGGGGAGGCAGCAGCTGGGTGTGCTCTGCCCTTCCCTGGCCCCCACAGGGCACTGGATTTTGTCTCCCCAGCCCTCTCACTCCCCAAAAGGGTCCCACCCATCCCCCAAAGCACTGACCAGGAGGGCATGACCATCTTCATGTTGAGGGTCACCGGGATCCGGGGCCTGCGGAGAAACATTTTGGGTGGTTTAGCTCAGGTCTGAGGGGAGCAGGAAGACCAGCACCTCTCCCCTCCCTGCTGAGCCCCCTCCTGCCTGACACAGGGAGCTCCAGTGCCTTTGTCTCTTCCTGCAGCCACAAACAGGACACGGGGGAGGCAGATGGTGGCCTGAGCCCAGCAGGGCTCCCCCAGGAGCCTTGGCAGCCTCAGGGCCCCCCAAAAGCCCCCCGAGCCCCCCAGGGGCAGCACTTACGCGTGAGGGCAGATGTATTTCACGTAGGGGAGGCGGATGGAGGAGAGAGCATCGGCCCAGCTGTGCCTGGGGAAGGACGGGAGGAGAGACGAGTCCAAGGCTTGTCCGAGCCATCTTCCTGAGGCTGCTGCCCCCCAGCCCCTGCCCTGAGCTTATTTCACCCACCCCATCAGCCTGAACCCCCCAGGAAGGGCCCCCAGCACCGATCCCCTCTGAGGGCAGCACACAAAGCCCCAGAGCTGCAGGCAGGGAGGACAGGGAGCGGGGAATCTCCTGGGCAGGGAATCTCCAGGACAGGGAGAAGCCCTTTGTCACCACCACGGGACCTCTGAGGTGGCCTTGCACACAACAGAGATGCCCTCGTGCAGGCCCAGCCCAGCTGCTAGCCCTGCCAAGGACTGGAAAAGCCGCAGTGCTTATCAGCAATCCCTGAAGGCAGTACAAAATCCACCCGCGGGGGGTGGGGGGCTGCCAGGCTGCCGGGATCATAAATATTCAAGTGCAGACAGCTGCCGGCAGCAATTCCCTGCCATTCCCAGCGAGGCTGGTGCAGGAATGGCTGCTGACCCCAGCCCAAAGCCCCACACGAACCCCGGAGATGCCCCCAGGGGAAAGCAGCAGCAAAGGCCAGGATCTGCATTCAGCAAATCACACATCCCAGCTGGAGCCAGCTCCAGGGATACTCACCCCGTGTCTCCAAGGCCATGTAGGAAAATGACCTGTTAAACAGAGAAGGAAGGGCATTAGCTGGTGTGAGAGTCGTGCCCGGGGAGGGGGCAGGGCTGGGCCGGGCTGGCAGGGAGGTGGCAAATGGACACTTAGTCACCAAATGGAAGAGGCTCAAATTAGCTCGGACGCGTCCGTGCTGTTGGAGCACGGATGGGTGGGTCAGGGGAGTCACCCTGCCACAGAGCTGCCACGGGCAGGTCCCAACTCCTCTGCACAGCACGGGGACAAGGAGTGACAGCTCATCCCCCCAGGAATGGCACCAGAGCAGAGGCCCAGTCTGAATCCCAGAATGGGCTGGGAAGGGATCTTAAAGCCCATCCAGTGCCACCCCTGCTGCGGGCAGGGACACCTTCCACTATCCCAGACTGCTCCAAGCCCCATCCAACCCGGCCTTGGGCACTGCCAGGGATCCAGGGGCAGCCACAGCTGCTCTGGGCACGCTGTGCCAGGGCCTCCCCACCCTCACAGGGAGGAATTCCTTCCCTGTATCACCAAGGACTCACAAATCCACCTCCACAGGCTTTTCACCTACAGCTACAGCACCCCTAAGCCTCGGGGAGCAGAGAGAAGGCAGCCTGCAGACCCCAGGGAAGGACTGGGGGGGTGGTTCCTCTGGGAGATTTCCTTTTAAAAGCTCAAACAGCCCAATCAGCCCCAACTCCCACTGCCTTCCCAGAGCTGCCAGGCTGTGCCTGTGCTCCCACACCGCAGCAAACAGCCCAGCCCAAGGCCAGCCACAGAGCCCTCGCTGGCCCTGCCTCCCCCGTGCTGGGCTCCCCTGAAGCTCATGGAAGCAGCTCCCTGTTTTCCACGGGGGAGCAGCAGGGGAGGGAGGGATGGAGGGATGGAGGGAGGGAGGGAGGGTGCAGCCATTACCGCGGCGGTCTCCCGCTCTGCCCCTGACACGGTGACAGCGTCGGCGAGGAGGGGGACAGACATGTTGTTACCACACATACACCGAGAGGGATCGACACTGGCACCTGTGGGACACAGAGGTGAGGCAGGGAAGCAAATCCCTCACTCCCCCTTCAGCAGCTGCTTCATCCAGAGGAGCAGCTGTTCGTGGGAAAATTAAAGGGCAGGTGAAGGCTTTGATGTTGAAGCCCTCGGGACGCCCCACACCGTGACCTGGCAGTGCTGGGGAGTCCAGGAGCAGCCAACGCTCCCCGCATGGCAGCAGCGGGACGCGCGCGTGGGGTGCTGGAAGCGTTAAAATTAGCTTGGAAATTACACCTCAGAGCCAAAGTTATTCCTGTGGCTGCACCGGCGTGGGCAGAGGGGCGGCCGGGCAGCGCAGCCTCAGCATCCCTCCATTCCTGCACCCCTTCATTCCTTCCCGGAGCCGTGCAGAAGCCTGACCCACATCTGCTCCGACCGGGAAGCAGGAAACCCTCGGCATGCAGCAGCACAGGCTCTGCTGCACCAGTAAAAGTCCAGCCCTGTTTTATGGAGCTGTTCAGGATGAACCAGAGCACTGGGAGCTGGTCTGAGCCCCCCCAGTGATGGATGGCACCCTTGTGCCTCCCCAGGACAGCAGGCAGGGTCACCACCTCTGTCCTGCCACCTCCCAGATCCCACACAGCTGGCAGCACCCATGACACCTTCAGCCACAACAGTCCCTGGTGTTTGTTCCCACTACATCACAAATCACAGCTCCAGATCCCCACGAGCCCGCCCTGACCCCACTGACCCACCAGCACTAATTAGATAAGAGCTTGTTTAGGGCTCTGCTATTATCCCCCAGCAGCGGGATCAGCCCCCGGAGCACGATCACGGAACATCCCGAGCTGGAAGGGATGAAGGATCATCCATCCCAAGCTCTGGCCCGGCACAGACACCCCAACAATCCCACCCTGGGCATCCCCAGGAGCGTTGTCCTGGAGCTCTGCCAGCCTCGGGGCCGTGCCCATTCCCTGCGGAGCTTGGGCAGTGCCCAGCACCCTCAGGGGGAAGAACCTTTCCCTGATATCCCCCCTAAACCCCCGTGGCACAGCTCCAGCTGCTCCCAGGGTCCTGTCCCTGCCACAGAGAGCAGAGCTGCCCCTCGGGAGGCTTTTCTCATCCTCCACGCTCTGCTCCAGCTTCACCCCCCTCAGCAGCACCATCCCCAGCAGGTCGGGGCCACACAGGATCACCCCAAACTCTCCCAAAACCCCGGAACGCCAGCAGCGAGCCTTACCCACGAGAAACAGCCCGGTCTGTCTCTCAGCCCGGCCAAGACCTGCCCGACTCGTTCCACCGACTGCTCGTCAGCGGCTTCCCCACTCAAATAAAAAACACCGGGAACGAGCAGCTCCCCGGATCTGACACAGACACACGGCCCACGTGCTCGTGTGTACTCCAGGGGCAAAACAACCGGCCAGGAGAGACCGCACCTGCCAAAAACCCTGGCGGGGAGAGAGCGAGCCAGAAATAACAGCATCTTGCCCTGGCAGGTGATGGATGGGAGGCGCTCCTTGCTGGGGATCTCCAGGGAAAGCAGGGTTTGGGAGAGTCAGAGCTGCCCGGGGTGTTCCTGCCCTGCTCCTGGAGGCAGCACAGCGGGAACCCCGAAAGACGGGCAGGATTAAAGCCCCGGGATGCGTCTGTGCGGGTGTAAAAGGGCAAACACAGAACCGGGAGGTGAATCTGGGTCCGATCCGGAGCTGTCGCGCCCCAAGCCGACCCCGCCAGTGACACCGCGGCGCGTGGGGGGACGCGCTCATCAGTCATTAATTGGCATTAATTACCGTGCCTCAGCCTCTCCCCCGGGCCCGCAGCCCCGCAGAGACCGGAATCCAGCGGGGCGGCTGGAGAAATCCCGCATGGAAGCGGATGGAGGCGGGACCCCGGTTTTCCGCCAGAACCGGGGCTTTGTTGGGGGGGGTGGGTCCCTGAGGGCTGCGAGTCCTGAGGGCTCGTAGGGACCCCCGCTGGCGGGAAGGG
>VZTG01005930.1:50168-67825 GCA_013397845.1 Melanocharis versteri
CCCTCAGCGCGCTGCCCCCGGCGGCTGACGGGTTACGGGAACAGGCCCCGGCCCCCGCCGCCCTCCCCGCCTCAGCGCCGGTGCCACCCGCGGATACGGGAAGGCCGCGACTCAGGGACAGCGCACAGCTCTGCACCGCAGTGTTTATTGTCAGTCACAGCCGGTACCGGCCCCACACACGGCTCGGCGCTGCCCGCGGGCGCGGCCTCCAGAGCGGCTCCGCCGCCTCCTGCAGGGCCCTCGGGGCCGCCTCACACCGCGCCGCCGTGTCTGTCCCACAAACTCGGAGCTGATCCGGCGCCTCGGGAAGCCATTCCTGCCCCAGGCAGGCTCGCGGCAGCCCCATTAGGAGATGAAGTGAGTCTGGGGGGTGATTTGTTCCAGCTTGTGGTCGGCGGGGTTCGCCGAGGCTTCGTAGTTGCAGATGGTGACTTCGTGGCGATGAGCCTGGGTGGAGATCGAATGTGTTAAATCCAGGGAAAGCAGGATTCCAGTCCCTCCTGAACACCTGACTGGCAAGAGCTGAGCAACTCCCCTCTCACAGACTGTTCATCACCTTACCCACACTCCTTTCTCACCGCTAGAACTGCAATTAATGATTTACAGCCCTTTCCACACTCTGGTTTCTCTCTGCTCTCACTCACCTCTGTCCACTCCCCTTTCAGGCCTATGTAAAAAATCTTGGTTGTCTCTGCTCCGAAGTTCTTTGGGAAGTGCATGGAGAGGTGGTAAACATTGGAGAAACGGGCAATTCTGGAAGAAAACACACACTGAGACAGGAGCTGCTGCTCCACCACTTCCCCAGCTCCCCCTGATCCCAGTCAGACTTGGCAGAAGGGGGACTTCCCTCACACCTGTGGGTCAGCCACAAGCTGGGGACAGGACACCAGGATGATTCTGCACCCCAAAATTCCTGGGCTGCCAGCACAGCCACCCCCAGGCTCAGGGAAGGAGGATTCAGAGGGCAGGACAGAGCTGGGGAGGCAAATCCTGCTGAGGGCAGCTTTGAGGCACTGCCCTGTGCTGACCCTTTCCCAGATTTGGAAGGCTGGGCAGGGCTCCTGTGCCAGGCAACAGCAGCCCCCACGTCCCAGGGTCTGCCTCATACTTGGTGGGATATTCCAGCTCTCCCAAGGGATCCCGGCTCAGGCTGAACGTCTGCTCTGGTTCCTTGGCTGTGTCATCGAAGGACATGTGAGGAATGTTCCTGAACCTGGCAGGACAAGGAGGAAACCCAGGGAGTTATTAACAACAGGTCAGCTAATTGGATTCCATCCATCAACACTGCCCAGGTTCTTCCCAAGAAAAAAAATGGATTTACTTTGTGTTCTCACAATGCCACCGGTTCCCCCCCCAGCTCCCAGCCCCTCTGAGGAGGGGGACGCTGGTTTTACTCACAGCCTCATCTCGGCCGGGTGTGTCCCATCATCCTCGCCCATCACAATGACTCCTTTCAACTTCACGCTGCCGGTGAACCTGCCCAGACACACAGAGCGGGGCTGTCACCTCTGTCCTCTCCCAGTCAGCCCCCGTGCCTCGTTCCCAGGCGAGGAACGAGCCCTGCCAGCGGCCAGGACGGTGCCAGAGGCGCTCGGGAAGGAACTCACGGGATGTTGAAGAGCAGCTCCTCGTCGTCATCGCTTTCCACGAACTGGGGACAGAGAGCAGCAGGTCAGGGCTGGCCCGGGGCACACGGGGGTGGTGGGGGAGCACAGGAGACAGCAGGGGGAACATGGGGACGGGTGGAGGGAGCACGGGAGGTCACCCCACTGGGGCTCAAGAACCCACGGTGCCTCGTTCACAGAGTCCCACAATATTTAGGATTGGAAGGGATCTCTGAGATGATCCAGTCCAACCCCCTGCCCAGCCAGGTCACCCGGAGCAGGTGACAGAGGAACTTGTCCAGGTGGGTTTGGGATGTCCCCACAGAGGGAGACTCCAGGCTCTCCCTGGGCAGCTGTTCCAGGGCTCTGCCACCCTCATGGAAAGAAGCTCTTCTTCATGTTGGGGTGGAACTCGTTGTGGTTTAGTTTATGGCCATCACTCCTCGTCCTGTCCCTGAACAGAGCCTGGCACCATCCTCTGACACCCCTCGGGGATATTTTATGGATTGATGGGATCCCCTCTCAACCTTCCCTTCTCCAGACTGACCAGGCCCAGCTCCCACAGCCTCTCCTCATCAGGGAGATGCCCCAGACCCCAAATCATCTTTGTGGCCTCCGCCGGACCCCCTCCAGCAGCTCCTTCTGCTGTACTGAGAAGCCCAGAACTGGCACTCCAGCTGTCCCTCCCTAGGGCCGGGTCGAGGGGCAGGGCCCCGTCCCTACCCGCCGTCTTCCCGAGACACCCCCCGATCCCACCGCCGCTCCGGGCCCCACCTGGGAGCGGTCCCCGCGCTCCTCCCAGGGGCGGAACACGGTCGCTCCGGAGCCCTCGCGGCGCTCGTTGAGGCACTGCAGGCGCTGCCGGTCGATGCGCAGGTACAGCCCCCAGGCCGCGCCGCGCTCCGCCGCCTCCTCCCCGCAGCAGCGGCACCGGCCGGGCCCGTGCCCGTGCGCCATGGCCGCGCCGGTACCGCCCAGCGCGCATGCGCGCCGCGGGGACACGCCCACACGGCGGCGGGACACGCCCATAATGCTCACGGGACACGCCCATCGCCCTGACCAGCACATATTCATTGGACACGCCCATATGTCCATAGCTACGCCCACAGGCACCGGTGATAGGTCCATTGTCCCGCGGTCCCGCCCATGTGGGCGGGGCCTGGCTCTGCACGTGCTGAGCCCGCGAACCGCCCGGTGGTTCCGGGAGGGGTCCCGGTGGTCCCGGGAGGGGTCCCGGTGGTCCCGGGGAGGGGTCCCGGTGGTTCCGGGGAGGGATCCCGGTGGTCCCGGTCCCGCCCCGCCCTGACCCGGCCCGGGGAACCGCGAAGCTGCTTTCCCCCAAAGGCTCCGGGGTTTTGATCCGTGGGGATTGTTCCAAGCAGCGCGGGAACGGGAGCAGCAGCCCCGCCGGGATACCGGGCGGGATGGAGGAGTGGGATACCGGAGCATCACCCTCCGAGGGGCCACGGAGTTTCCTACTGGTGCGTTTAACGTTCGTGGTCAGAGTCAGGAAAGAACGAGCAGCCACGGTCCAGTGTTTGGCTTTTATTGAGACATGATTCTCCTCTTTTTCATATAACTTATCTAATTAAAATATTCATCTTAGTTACCACAAAAAAAGAAACATAGAAAATTGTATATATACACAGTTTGGGACCAAAATACAAATACGAGTCCAAGTCACTCCCCCTCCTCCTCCTCCTCTTCCCCGTTACTCTTCCTAGAGGGATGGGGTGGGAAGGGGGAAAAGACAGCTCTGCTCCATCCTTGGGTGTGTGGTGGAGCACAGAACAACTGCACAAGTGTCACAGCCCGAGACCGGGAAGGAGCACTTTGATCCCAGACTTTGCGTAGTGTGTCCCCCAGGGAAATATCCCTGCTCTGCTCCCAGCTGAGGGCCGGTGCCCACCTCTGCCCGGGCTGGATTTAGTGTCCGAGCAAAAGGAAGGGAAGGGCGAGGGGTTGGCATCGCCCCCGTGAGAGCGGAGTCACGCCAGTGTCACCTCCCTGCAATGCCACAAACAAAACACGGGCTGGCACAGCTGGCAAAGCCTGGAGCAAAGGGGCTGCCCTGAGGGGGAAAGGGCATCTCCCCAAAACAGCAATGCTTGGGCCACACCCACAGCTGAGGGTGGAGCTGTGATATCAATTAATTGGCAGTTTAGCAGTGCCCAGAATCATTCCTGGGCATCGCCCAGATCCTTTGTTCAAAGCCTGAACACGATGCCAGGCTCTGCTTCCCTCCCCTCTGCCCCTACCCCAAGTACAGAGAAGAAATAAACAGTAGCACAACGGTCAGCAGAAGAGAATATATTGTTATCTAATTAAAAATACAGCAAAATTAAATACAGCAAAAACGCAGGAGAGTAAGGAGCCATTATTTTACAGCACAACACACACTGAAATGCTGCACGATAACATTAAAGCATCTGGGACTGTAACAAACTTACAGCACATGAGAGTCTGAGAACATTTTTCCAAGAATTTCAAACTAAACAAAGAACAGAGCAAATAAACAGGAGACAGGTGTTCAGAATGGTTTTAAAGAAAGACATTTTTTTAAAAGGAGGAGGAAAATAAAGGAAAGAAACAAACAACCAAACAGAAACCAGAAGCAAAACAGGGATTTTTTTCTAGAGCCCTCCAGGGAGGACCCTTCACAGCAAGGTTTCCCCCGGTCAGTGCACACAGACAACTCCACCGGTTTGGGATTTGGCAGCCACGGAAAGCCAGCAGCAGAGCTTCTCAGGAGCTGCCAACAACAACAGCATCCACTACCAGCATCTTTTCCACCCAGACAGCAAAGTCCTAGGGCAGCAAATATGGCTTGGAACAGGAGAATCCCTCCCCTCTCCGACCCAGTCGGACCCTCGAGCCCTCCCAGAGAGGCCACGAGCCCTGGGGTCTCCCCAGCCCCATGCTCTGCTTGCAGCACCCCTGGGGTTCCCTTTGGGGCTGACAAAACACAGGCAGAAACCTTCCCCAGACAAACCCCACAAGCAGAAACCTCCCCCACAGCACAGCCAGCTCCTGGCTGTGTCCAGCTCCGGCCTCGCCCAGCCCAGCTGCCATCCTCACCCCCTCAGCGGGGCTCTGACCTCCCCAGGAGCTCCAGGGCCCTTCCTGACACTCCCACCAGCCCCACCAAGCACCTTCTCCTTCCTGAGCTCCAGCTCCCCACACAGCAGGTACGAGGGAGCCTTCTGAACTCCTGCTCTGAAGGACACACACGCCTTACAACAGCCACATTCCGTTGCTCACTCCCCTCCAACCTCATTCGAGTGGTTTCTGGTTCAAAGACCAAAATCCTTGGATTTTTCCATAGAGGGGACAGAGCAAAACATACAGGGAAAAGACAGGATTTAGGCACCAGCTTCCCAACTGGAAATAAATCCTTTGCAATTCCACACAGAAAACAAGACAGAAGTATTCCTTCTTCCAACTAAAAGAGGCAAACAATGCCTTCACTGGTATTTAAAAACTGTTTCCCATTGCAAAGTCCCCTATCTCTCTCCAGATAAAAAGTTAAAATCTGACTTGGTGCACAGTAAAACTTCTCCCAAATCCCTGGCAGTTTGATTCCCAGTAGCCAGCAGAAGACAACAGCAGCAGAGGAAACGTCCCCAAAGGCCCTTGGCATCCCTGCAGGACCACGAAAGCACCTGTACAGGATCTACAGCAACAGCACAGAGAAGGTCAAGAGCTCAGATTTTATTGACACACACGAGCAGGGAGCAAAGCCTCAGGGCTGGAAGCACTTGCCAAAGGACTGACAAGTGGCTGGGCCACTGGTCCTACCCGTCCCAGAGTCTCCAGGTGAGACTTTGGGCCCAGCAGGTACCAGATCACAGGAAAGGTTCCTGTGACACCCAGTGTCCACTCAGACAGATGGATTCCAGCTCGAGTCACCAAGGCTGACCCCAGGACTGGGTTGGGAGGGGAGAGACTACTGGGAGCGACATAAATAATACAGCAGGGTGGAGGGGCAAAATATTAATTAAAACCATTTTATAATTTATTAAGAGGTTAAATAGTAAATAATCTCTGGATCTTCCACTCTCAGCAGGTGCCAAGACTTCACATTTTCCTGTGTCAGGAGATTCTGTACACCCTTCTTTCGATGGATGACAAAGCCAGAAACAGAATGTTGAGGACAGGGGGTAAAAGAGGGGGGCTTGACACTGAGAAAGGGACCAGAATAAAAGATAAAATACTGTGCCGTCATCTTGTGCAGATCGAAGCTTCTCCCAGCAGCTGCAGCCTCCAAAGAGTTCAAAGATAAGGAAGGGCTGTTTGGGTACCTTCTCCCCCTTCAGTGCCACTCCTCCCCAAGAGAGAAAGGCCCAGCTCAGCACTGCAAACTTATCTCCGAGAGAACCTGTTCTTGAAAGCTTTGATAGTCTTTGCCATCATTGGTGCAATTTCTGCAAAAGAGAAAAAAAAACCAAAAACACCACTGAATCAAACAAAAAAGCCCCCACATGAAAGCAAAAGTGACAGACTAAGAGCTGGGAGCAATTCAAAGCTGCAGCCCTGCAGACACGAGTGTTTGAGCAGGGCCCATCAGAGTTTTCAGGTCACAGACTGAGGAGAAGCCACTGCTGTCTGCACTGCACCAACACAGATCCCTGGTTAAACCCTCCCTGCTCCTTCCCGAGAGAGCTGCACCCCAATTCCAAACAGCTGCACGGACACAGGGCAGCAGGAGGGCAAAGGCAGAGGTTCTGCCTCACTGGTACCATCAGGACAGGCTGATAGTCAGCTCTGAGCAGGTGAATCAGGCACTTCCCTTTGCTTTTCCTCATGCAACAAGTTTGAACAGATTTCTTAGAGAAACGAGAGATACCAACATCGACTCTCCTGCACAGCCTGGAATTCTCCCACAGCAGAAGCAGCTGTTTGGGAAGGAGGAGCTCTAAGAGACCACAGGGATGTCCTGCAGGTTGTACTTACTCTTCACAGGGGGTTTCCTGGGGTCGTAGGAGGAGAAGGTGCTACCTGAAGACGGGACCGAGTGGGCACTGCTGGTGCTGGGCCCATCGTAGGACTGCTCGTCACTCGCCCGAGCGTGGTTCTTGCTGGATGTGTACAGGACTGGCTTTATTCTGCAACAGACACAGGACAGGCGTTTCCATAAAGGATTCACCGTGGTTTGAGGCCATTCTACAGCCGCAAGCCACGTTTTTAACAGCAGCAGCGCTGATACAACATGGAACCAGCAGGGACCTGGATCTCCGTGCTTCCCGGCAGGAAACAGGCCATTACAGTTACAAGTTTCCCTGCAAAAGGAGCTCCAGACACACAGTATCCTTTCCAGAGCTTCAGGGGGCAGCTGGCAGCAGGCCCTGAGCAGCAAGTGCTACAGAGAAACACTCACTTGGTCTTCTCAGGCAGAAGAGGGCCTCCAGTTCCAAACTTCTCCTGTCTCCTCCGCACGTCCCGAGGGGGCTTTGCTGCTGAGTTCACAAATGCCATCTTGGCCACTCTCCCTGCAAGAGGACAGAGGGAAACCTCACTTACATCCAGCTGGCCATAAAGGAGGATCCTCAGTGCTCGTCTTACTGCTGACAGTTCATCCACCTCTCCCCCGTCCATCCATTCCAAAGAAATAGTGACAGTCTCCCTCCTAAGGTCTGAACCTCTCACCGTGAGAAATCAGACTGATCAGCTCAGCAGTTCTTATTATGTTCACCCAAAAACCAGGAATGCTTCCCCCCACCCTGGTTCTCTCCCATGCCAGCGTAGAGAAGCCACATGGAACAGGAGCCTACACATCACTGCTGTGAAATATTGCTCTGCATCAACACCACCATGGCTGAAAGCAAGACACTGCTAAACCACGAAGCAAAGGCAAGCACACAGAGCTAAGCAACTCCTAAACCGGAGTGGTTTTAAGCCCAAATGCCCTCCCTCAGCCCCACCTTTGGGTTTGTTGGCGTGGGCAGAGCCGATGTTGCGTGCCAGCATGAGCAGGCGCTGCTCGCGCGCGTCGTGCAGCCGCAGGTACATCTCCCGCCACGACTCGAACTCCTCGGGCTTCTCGTTCTTGAAGTCTCGCAGGCAGTGGTTGTGCCACAGCTGATCCGTGTCCTCCACCAGCACCTGAAGCAAACCCACACAGAGCTGGGATCCCTCCTGACTCCTCCAGTCCCCTTTCCCTCGGCACCAGCTCAGTGCCGGTGTCACTGGAATTCCAGCGGGGCCAGGTTGCAGCAAAGCCAGGAACTCAGGACTAGCAAAAGCCACCTCTTGCTGTGAAAAAGCTTTGTTTGCTATTCTGCTCCTGCAGGTGAGGACACCCCTGCACATCCCATCCCTTCTCCCAGGCCAAGGCACTCACATGGTTACATTCCTCGATGCGATACAGCTGCTCCGGCGTGCACCTCTCCAATACCGGCTCCAGCACGGAGAAAGGGACACCACCCACTTCATAGATTGCTAGAGAGAAGCAAGAAGCACAGGGCATTAATTATCCTGCTCCTTCCTTGCCAAGGAAAGGGCTTGACACCTTGAAACACAGTGAAAAAACTGCAGTGTTGCACAACACCATGCAAGATGAGGGGAGGAGAAAGGAACCTCAGGCACCAGTATCTCCAAGTTACAAACTATCTGTGCAAATTCTATTTGCCACAATTTCCAGTGCTTGAAAGCATTGTGGGTGCTGATCCCTGCAGCACCTGAGCTTCCAGTGGGATTTGTCCCATATTTGTAACAAGGAGGAACTGCTGGGGACTGTATAAACAAGTTTCCAAAATTTCAGTGCGCCTGCAGAGTGACTCTGAGACACGAGGAAAGGTACTTACAGTCGATGTTGTTACTGAGGACTCTGATACACTGCTGGTACAGGGACATCATCTTCGGGAGGTAGGCAGTTTTGGAGCCAGAGTACACCTGCATTTTGGAATTTAACCGTCGGCCTGTGAAACCTGCTTCACTCTCCTCCACTGGCGAGGACACTGCTGTGGAGGGAAACGCTTGGAGTGAGGAGGGGACAGAGAAAAGAAAGAGCCTGTCCTGATAAATGGCACAGGAGGCACAAATTGGAGTCACCCAGAAGTGACCTAAAGGGCAAAGTCTCCAAGAGACCTGCAGGGCAAGTTCAGGAAGGGCAAGTCCAAATCCCGAGCCCCAAAGAAGGGTCAGTGAAGGATTCTTCTCATTTCTGCTGCAGCACGTGGCAAGCAGCTGCCTTTTCTCCCTGAAACCTCTGCCCTTGGCAGACCCCAACAGAAAGACTTGAACCCAGCCAGCACCCGCTCCTGCTCTCTCCCACAAACTGGCTCATTCCAAACCCATTTTCCTGCCCAACGTACCTTTCCTTTTTGTCTGGGAGCAGGTGATGGACTCAATCGAGGGAAGAGGACGATAATTGGCCTGGATGGGGGGCAGGGGGATGTCTGGTAACGTCGGTACCACATCTAAAATTATCTGGAAGCAGAGGATGCACATGGAATAAGACAGGAATACAGCAGAATGTGACATTCCAACAGTGTACAAACAGCACTGAACTGTGGGGGGTTTTGCATATTTTGAATAAACCACTCAATGCTGATCAGTTTGCACCAGGGAACAACCTCTGGGTGTGGATGCCAATAGGAAGAAGCCAAAATTTGGGATCTGAATCATTCAGCATCCTCCAGAAAGAGCCATCCACATTTTCAACCAATTCAGAAGAAGCACTTCCTTGATCTCAAATACTCATTTACCAGTTCTGCCTCTTCTCCTCTTCCTGCAAAAAACTCTGCAGTGGTGGAGGAGAAGGGAGCCTCAGAAACTGAGGGAAACTGAAAACTTTGATATGAAGTTTTATGAAGCACTTATTAAAATGAATGGCAAAGCAGGAATTAAAATGCTGTTAAACATTATAAAAATCACTTTAGGAAGAGCCAAGTTCCAAAGTTGAGCAAAAAGATGAAACAGTAATGGTTTTACACATTAGTCCCTACTTCTATACCAAAACCCTGGCACTCATGTGACAAAGGATCCGTACAGAAATATTGCTCATTTTCCAAGCTTTCACAAAAGAAGGTTTGTCTTCTGGAATGAGCTGCCTTGTACCACCAGTTGTCCCATTTCTGGACACTAAAAAAGGTCCATTTTAGAGAAGCATAAATACTTGAGAGGAGAGACATGGCAATGCAGGAGATGCACTGCAAACTGGGCTGGATGCTAAGCTCACATCTACAGACACTCTGATTTCTTACCAAACCTTACCCTCTTTGGTTTAGGAGGCTCTGGGGGTTTCTTCTCTGCCTTTTTCTCACTTGTTCTCTTGTGGCTTGGACTCTTCTGACTGGAGCTCGAGCTGTTGGTACTGGCTTTGGATCCGTTCTGTTTGCTGTGCCCTCGGTCTTTGTCCCCAGCTGACCCGGCCGAGGGTTTGACCACTTTCTTTTTCTTTTTCTGGGGCTGGTCGTAGCTGAGATACGACTCAAACGACATTGTAGGTTGTTCAAACTCATCCTCTGCTTCCCCCTCCCCAGAATTTGGGGAAAAACCCACTGATTTTTTGTCCACATCGGAGATTTTGCGCTTCCCCTCCGAAGACTTTAAGCTCCCAGAACCCCCCTTTTCCTTGATCCTATTGCCTGAGTCACTCTCAGCTTTCCTTTTCTCTGAGTTAGAGCTCTCCAGGCTCTGCTTGGACTTTTCCAATTTGCTCTTCTCAGAGTCCCGATGCTTTTGCTTCTTGACATGGTTGTCCAAAGATTCCTCCGAATGTGGCAACGAGTGCGACTTCTCCTTCCTGGAGGAGCCGCTTTCCCGACTCTTCTCCTTTTTGGTGCCCTCCGACGTCCTCTGCTTCTCCTTGCCGGCCGCTGCCACGGGGGATTCTCGGAGCTGCTCTTTAAAAGAGGCCTTGTGCAACCTCTCTGGGCTGAAGGCAGAGGTCCTGTCGTCCCCTCTGCCATCGAGCCGCTGCTTCTTGTGCAAGGACTTGTGCTCTTTGCTGCGACCCGCGTTCCCTTTGTCGCAGAAATCGCCAGAGCCGCGCTCCCGGCCTGCCCCCAGCTTCTCCTGGAAGCTGTGGCCTTTACTGGCTTTCCGATGGAACAGTGCTGGTTCCTCCTGCTCCTCGGAGGCGTAAGGGTCTGTGTCCACATCCTGAGGGCTCTCACTGGGCCCAGGTGACACAGCTTGTCCACAGTCTGAGTACTCCTGATCTGAAGAGAGCACCGGGGAGGATCTGCCCCAACCCTTCCCCTGATGGCTGCTATAGCCGTAAGTCTCATGGGCTCTCTCAGGCCTAGGATACCTTTTGGACTTCTTTTCCCTATGATCTGGGCTATAGGACTGGCTGCAAGAAGGCTGGAAGGGTTCTGAGTAATCCTGATCAGCCTCCTCGTCCTCTCTGAGGGAGGATTCCTGATGCCTTTTGCTCGAGCTGCTCCTCTCGTAGTCACGGTCTTCAGAGTCTAGGTTATTTCTGAAGGGAGAAGAAACCAAAAGGAGTTAGATTAAAACTGCCCAATATGAATGAAAAGAGCCATTCCCTGCACTGGAACACCTCTCACAGAAGACCAAGGCTGTATTTGGTAGCTTTGTGGCAAAAACCCACTAAATCTCTAAGGAACAGCAACAATCAGGGATTTAAAAACTGCATTTCTAGTGCAAGAATTGATTAAGCACTTTTATTAGGACTAGAGACAGCTGTGTACAGAACCTTCTCCATGTCCTACACACTCCTGGCCTTGTGATGCTGTGAGAAATGTCCCCCAGTTCCCCAGTCCAACACGTGGGAATACCACTCCTTTAAATTCCCATTAATAACTGGGCCTTTATTACTCAAATCTATTTGATCTCTCTGCTGGGTCCAACACAGCTTTGTTACTGCCACATGCCTGCTAGCAATAACTCCCAGTTCCCATAGGACTCTGGCTCATAAAAGCGTTCTTTCAAATTACTTGGGCCTAGAACTTCCTGTCTTCAGAATCATAAAATGGGAAGCAAGCAGATTGCACATCTTTTGCTTTATTAAGGGCACTTTTTTTGGCATCTCCTGTTAATCTCTTAATCAAACTCCAAATTCTTGAAAGTTGGCCCCAACATCCACATGAAACTGCAGCTGTCAGCATCCCAACACTCCAGAGCCAGCAAAGGCAGGAAGTTTCTGCCAAAACAAGGCAAAACCCCCAGGCAGAGCTTGCATATTGGTTTTACAAGTTTTTTCCAGAGCCTTGGCCAGAGAGGTTTAAAATATCCACTGAAAAAACATTCCCAAAGCTCATCCATGGGGCTCACTCACCGCTCTGCCTCCTGGGCCACCGGCACCAGCTTCTTCCACCTGGCCACAAGGTCCTTGGCAAAGTCTCCCACGAGCTCGTGTTTCCTCAGGCTGTTCACAGTCTTCCCAACTCCAGTCTCCTTCAGGAGAGAGCCATGAATCCATCTTAGCAAAACAGGAATTCTCACCCCTCCTAAACTTCCTAAAGAGTCAGTGAAGGCTGACTACTGCTGCAAGGGAGAAAGTTCCTTGATCTAACAGCAAAAGTATCACTTTTATTATGATTTCAGCTGATATTATGTCATTCACTACATGTGAATCAAAGAGTTAATTCTACCTTAGCCAAACACTAATTATTCGTATTAATAACCCAAGTCAGTATTTACCATGAGAGCTGGCAAGTTTGAAGACAGAAGCCATTAAAAACTGTAAGGATTAGCACTTCCTCATTTCCTGCTGATTTGTTATTGCTGGGATCTGCTCCAACTCTCATATCCCAGTCAGGTGTTAAGCTTCTGGGAGAAGCGAGCGTGACAAACTGTCCTCCATGGCTTCCCACCTGCCCTGGCACGCTCCTTCCCCGTGCCTGGCACTTCCAGAACCTTATCACAATCACGCCCGTGACATTGGGCTGTAGCAGGTGGCTGAGGCAACACACCCTGTTCCAGGGAGAGCAGCACTTCCGTGGAAAACAGCTCTCTCTGGGACTCGACAGACACCCTGAAAAGCCCCAGAGATTCCACAGCTCTTACCACGAGAATGTCAACTGTGATGGGTAACTCTGACAGCCTCTTCAGACTCTTCAGCAGCTGTGGAGACAAGAGGAGAAGCGTTCAGAGTTGTCACACGGAACCACAGACGGGGATTAGGGAGGAAGAGAATGCTGCACTGCCTGAGAGCTCGTCAGGAAGATCCAAGTGGCTGACAGCTGCTGTCTCGCTCCAAAAAAGCTCCTGAGAAGCTGAACACGAGGGCCAACTGCAAAAAAATCTTGTCTCTGCCCACAAGAAAGTCTTGTAACACACTCAAATATTAACATTTGTTTCACACAGGACTGCAACTTAAAGCACCGGGTACAGAAACACACAGCAAGAGGAAGAAAGGACTGGGAAGCCTGTGACTCTCAGAAGGTGCTGGTGGAATCCCACCCCTTGGCAAGAGGGGTGGGAACAAACCAAAATAAAAAGGGGAAGGAAGATTTCTGGACGCTCTTAAAGACCTAAGAGGGGAACCTGTGTCTCTGCTGCCGACAGGCTCTCTTCAATCAGGGGCTAAAACAGCACCTGATCCCTTCCAAATTCCCTCCCTCTTGCCCCACTCTCTTCTTTTCCCTTCACCAAACACCAGGGAAGTGTTTTTTCCTCCGCACACTCCAAGCAAGGCCCTGCCAGCACCTTCAGCTGCTCCATGGGACAGCGTGGGACAAGGAGCCCTCTCCAACGAGGAGCTGCAGGAGTTTGGCAAGAGGAAACACCCTCAACCTGTCCCAGGTTGGACACCAGGAGGAATTTCTTCAGGAAAGGGTGGCCAGGCATGGGAATGGGCTGCCCAGGGAGGTGGTGGAGACCCCATCCCTGGAGGTGTCCAAGGACTGACTGGACATGGGGCTCTGGTCTGGTTGACAAGGTGGGGATCGGTCACAGGTTGGACTCAATGATCCTGGAGGTCTTTTCCAACCTCAGTGATTGTGGGATTCTAAGTGAAGGGGATGTTCCTGTACCTCTGCCACCCAGGTGGTTTGGGACATCATGGCCTCACCACGATGTCTGTTGGCTCTGTAGCTACAGTACATGGTAGAACACATCTGACAGCACTGTTGCCCCTCACATCATTTCCCACAGCTCAGCTATAGCCACAGTCCAGCCTCATCAGCATTCCCATTATTATAGCCCCTATACAGCCTGGGCTGTGCTCAGCACTCCTATGCTATATGCCATACAAAGGGCTGCCCCGATCCAGAAGATCTTCTCTTTAAAGCACTGTGCTCGTGCTCAAATCAGCACTGTCAGCCTAAGCTGACACCCACTCACCCCCACGTCCACCGTGCAAGGATCAGACAGGTTTGCAGGTTTCCTTCCTTGGGAGGGAAATGAGTTCCTTTAACCTATTTGAGGAGCGCTCTTGCTTTCAAAGAGGAAACACTCCTCGACACCCGGAGAAGGGTTTCTCTGACTTAAGCAAAACCACAACTTCTGTTCACTAGAAACCACTCCCTTATATTTAGCACCTAGTAACTGTGACAGAAGGTTTCGGTTTTCTTGGTTTAGAAGAGTGAAACACTGATACCAAGAGTGGCTACTGTTGCCTTGCCAGCACAGCTGCTCAACAAGTGCACGGGCAACTGAAGCCATCAAACCCAAGGCAGTAGAGACAGAGCCCAACTCTGCTGCCTTCCCTCGGACTGCCTGCCACAGTTCAGGGGTCGGGATCCCTCTGGGAAGGCCAAAATCGTCCTGGGATTGGGAATAAAGGAGTTTGGACTTGTGCGCGCAAAGGGGAAGAGAAGGGAAAGAAGGATGGGTTTTTGCACTAGATAGAGAAAGAGTAAACCAGGACAATATCAAAGCAACTCTGTGAGCTAATTAAATTCTTAGAAAGGATTTTTCAGAGGTTACAAAATCCCACTGTGAGAGTAAGAACCAAAGGAGAACTCGTTCTGGTATCCCTAAATCCTCTCAAACATTTTCTAGCTACACCCCACTGTAGCATCTCCCACAGTTCTGCTTGCTCTTTAGTTATTTGTTGCCTTCAGGGCTGAATTCCAGGAAGAGAAGTGCTGTTCTCAATGGGAATGCTGTTCTCAGTGTGGTTGGAGACCAGGGGAGCCACACACTTGATCCAGAACACGTCTCACAAGGAGCTGAGTTATTCCACAGCCAGTGCACTCGGTTCCTCCATGGAACACAAGTCCTTGTGCATTAAATGCACCAAGTGAGACAATTTTGATGAAGTGAGGCTTAAAAACTCGTACTAAACTTTATTTCCTTTGGAAACAAGCTGACGGAGTTCATCCCACTGAGGCTTAAAGGTACCTCAGGAAGAATTTTGGACAACAGGAGGAATTTCTTCACAGAAAGGGTGGTCAGGCATTGGAAGGAGGTGGTGGAGCCCCCATCCCTGGAGGTGTTCAAGAAACAACTTGTGGCACTCAGTTGATATGGAAGGGTTCAGTCAGAGGCTGGACTCAGTCCCGGAGGTCTTTTCCAACTTGCAATAATCCCAGGATTCTAAATCTGGCAGCTCATCTTGGAAATAACCAGGATCATACAAATCCTGCGAGGAAGGAAAGGTGACCAGGCGGGAGACAGAAAACACCAGGCCCCTGTCTTGTGGGACACACGCAACAAAGCTCTTCTAAAACACCCCAGCACAGGGCAGGGTTTCAGTCAATCGGCCACAAGACGCAACCCATAAAACCTTCCCTAAACTCCAGCTCCAATCAAGTTCTGTTGAACATGGGTGGATTGTTTTGTTTTTCTGAAAGAAGGCAGCCAGACCGTTACGACACACTGAAAACACACGCTAATATCAAATTGCTCCAGCACAGCCCGGCTGCTTCGCCTCCGTGAAGATGCTCTTGCTCATGTTTTCCTTCTCCTCTTTCTTCCCATGGCCCTGAAGCAGAGCTTGTACCTCCTCTGCTGGAAAAAAAGGACTCTTTCCAAACCATGACAGCACTGTCCAAGATTTCACTCGCACTGTTCCGTGCCAGCAGCCCGATTTTAACTCAAAACCAATAATAATACTTCACACCTTACAGCAAAGCAATGAACTGTACACGATACTGGGCAAATATTATCCTTTCACGTTCCTGATAAAATATTTTCAAAGGACCAGGCAAAAAAAGTGAGGACTGGGAATGGTGTAAGGGTGGGCAGCAGCCAGGGATGCTGTGGATTCGTCCTGCTAACAGGGTAAAATTCCCAGCACAGGAAGGTACTCACAAGATCTATCAAGACGATGCAATGGCAACTAAATTCAGGCTTAAAACCACTAATGCTTCCGAGGATATGGTTGGAAAAGTATCAGAAATAAAGAATATAGGTCACAAGGCCCTTCTGCTGGGGAAGAAAAGAGGTTTTCAAGTCATTATCCTGCTTTACCTCCTCTGCTTGCCCTTGCAAAACTGCGCAGGATCAACAGAGCAAGAAACGATTTCGCACCACGAGGTCACTGGAGAAAGAGCTGGGCTGTGCAAACACTGCCCCGAGACTCGCAGTGCTCCAGAAACACACTAGCAGTTCTTGTCCCGAGCTCACACAAGGGTCAGGGAACAGCAGCACTAATTCTCTGTGCACGGAGTGCTGAGACAGTATTTGAAGTCTTCCCCGTCGTCTCAGCAGCACAAAGCTCAGACCCCTGGAAATGACTCCTTGGCAGCCCCTCAGCTCCATTTGGGGCTTCACACCAGTTAAACCCTGCTCTGGTCCTGGCTGAGAGGGTGAGAAGAGTAACCAGATCCCATCGCATCACCCCCAGCCAGGCTGGAACTCCTGCAGGGGCTCCCATTTCAAAGGGTCAGCACTCGAGCATCCTCTCCTGTTCCTGGGTGGTGGGAGATCTTGAGAAGCGAGTTCTGCAGGTGTTTGTCTCAGTGAAACCGAGTCAGCCCAGCACAGAGCAGCTGCACAGCCCTGCCTGCCTCCTCTTTCACCTGAATCACACAAAACATGAACTGAACACGTGTGGATACTCTCGACAGATGCTCCCCCTTTAAAACAGGAGACTGGAGTAACTGCATGCCCGAGTTCAACCATAAATCCAAATTTAGCTAGAAAAACCAGCTCCGAACGCTGGTGGCCAGCAGGACAGTCACGAACGTCACCGAACACAGCGAGCCCACGGCGGGTCGGGGCAGCACGGCAGCCGCTCCACGACGGCTGCTGCGGGCAGCACATTTTGGCAGCGGGCACATTCCCTCGTGGAGAAGGGCAAGAGCAGCCGAGCAAGGCCCCCAAGGCCAGAGGGAACAGAGGCAACAGGAGGCAGCTCCTGACCGGGAGCCGCGTCCCCTCCGGCCCCGCGGCGGTGCCTCCCTGCGTGGGCTCGCACGGCCCCGCGGCTCTGCCACCGAACACGTCACCAGGGCAAGACTCTTCCGGCGAGCTCTCCGCTGTCCGTCCGCCCAGCCGGGCCCCAGCCCTGCCGAGGGAGACCCCAAAAGGGACCCCAAAAGGGACCCCCGCCCGCCGCTGCCAAAGGCAGACCTCAAAAGGGACCTCTGCTCGCCACTGTCACGGGGGCACCCCACGCGGGATCCCTGCCTGCCACTGTCGCCGGAGGAGCTGTCACGGGACTCCTGCCTCCACCCCGAGCCTGCCACGAGGGGACCCCAAAAAGGGGCGCCCGCCCACCACTGGCGCGGGGGGACCCCGCAAAGAACGCCCGCCCGCCGCAACGGGACCCCCGGGGCCTGCGAGCCTGGACCGGGCTGGTGGCAGCGGGGAGTCCCACCGGCCACAACCCCGAGCAGCCCGCACGCCTCACCCCACGCACCGCGGCCCCGGGCGCGCACGGAACTCCGCGCAGGAGAAGCCCCGGCGGAGGCAGGCCCTGCCCCGCGCCCCGCGCGCTCCCGACCCCCGTCCCCACCGCTGGAGCCCCGGCGGGCCGAGGCAGCCCCCATCACCTTCTTGGGCTCGGCGCTGCCGGCCAGCCGCGCCTGGAGCCGGCCCACAACTTCCAGCACCGACTCCGCCATTTTTACTGCTGGAGAGCCGGCGGCGGCGGAAGCGGCTTCAGCGGCCGCCGGGCCCGCGGCGCTGCCCGGCCGCCCCACAGCCCTGCGGGTCCCCTGCCCGGCCCCCCAAATCCTCCTGCTCCCCTTT
>VZTG01005930.1:68119-80166 GCA_013397845.1 Melanocharis versteri
TTGAGGTGGAACTCGTTGTGTTTTATTTTATGGCCATTGCTCCTCGTCCTGTCCCTGAACAGAGCCTGGCACCATCCTCTGACACCCCTCGGGGATATTTTATGGATTGATGGGATCCCCTCTCAGCCTTCCCTTCTCCAGACTGACCAGGCCCAGCTCCCACTGTCTCTCTTCATCAGAGAGATGCCCCAGTCCTTTAATCATCTTTGTTCCCTCTTTTAGACCCACTCCAGCAGCTCCTTGTCTTTCTTGCCCTGAGGAGCCCAGAACTGGACACAGTTTTTCCTGAGGCAATGTCACTCCAGACCTATTCCTGTTGCCTCCCAGGGGCTGCTTTTTTTCGGGATTGTTGGCAGTGAGGACGTTCTCGCCGTGCTGTGTCTCAGCTGAGTCTGGACCTGAGTCCAGCCCATTCCAGGTCCCAGTCTGGACCTGAGTCCAGCCCTTTCCGTGCCCCCGGGACTCGGTGAGGGCAGCTGACCTCACACCACCCCAAAAGCCTGCTGTAAGTGTAGAAGTGATAAGAGCAGTCAGCTGGCTGGGAGAGGGGGAGAGGAGGGAGGAGGATGTTGCATGGGGAAAGTTGAGGGTCTCTGTGGCTCAACCTGCAAATCCTGGCGCTGGGCAGAGCTTCCCCCTGGACTAACCTGTCTGAGAGCAAGGTAAGAGCAGCCCCAGCCTGTGGGTGAGTCACGGAGAGCCAGGACACACCTGGCAGGATCAGCAGAGACCTTGTGTGGGGCTGGGAACTGCTGAATCATGGAAAATGGGGAAAAAGCCTTTGTTGCTTTCTAAAATGGGGCTGGAGGAATTATTAGCAGCAAAGGAGTGCCTGGAGCTGCAGTGCCCAGGTAGTTTTCCAGGCTGGCTGGGAGTTGGCTGTGACTCAGGCTCTGATTGAACGCACCAGCAGGAAAAGGAGAGGGACTCTGCCTGGTTAGGTATTAAAGAAAATAAGCCTGACACAACTTTCTGAAGACAGTGTTACCCTGCTCTGCTGCTGGCTCAGCAATCAGGGCTGAGATTAGCAGCACTGAAAGGATGTGAGGACAATGATTGTCTTTTAAGAGAAATTTAAACAGCCAGGAAAAAGCTTCCCTTGCTGTCTTCCCTCCATTCTGCCTGGGCCCTTTGAAATCTCTTCAAATCACTCCAGCTCCCTAGATTAACCCAGCAGCCAGGATTAATCCGTATGAAAAATACCCCTTTCAGGTCGCTGCAGTGACATTTCAATCAGGAGCAGCAATAATGTCCCATTTTAAGTTAAGTGCAGGTAATAAAGGTCACTGTGCCCTCCCACAGCCAGACTTTGGAATAACTCAAACATGCTTCAAGCTGTGAGTCTGCCAAAGGTGCCCAGAGGGGACAGGCAGGGGATCCCAGGGACATCAATCCAAAACTTCCCCTGTACTTGTGTGAAGTGTGCTGCACAGTTGGAAGATCTGTTTTATGCCAGGACAACTTCCTTCTCAGCAGCAAGGAGGCTCTGGCAGTGCTGTACCTCAAGGGAGAGGCAGGTCTGAGGGATCTGGAGAGAAAACCTGGAAAAATATTTCATTTTCCTGGGAAATTCCAATATTTAACCTGTATCTTCATTTCAAATCCAGCTGAAACTGGAAATTTTTCTGAGGAGTGGATAGTCTGGATAAAATGTGTGTTTGGAAACATCCAAGTGTTGTTGCTCTGAAAGGGCAAATCCCAGTCCTGAGCTGGTGTCAGAAACCATTTCACATCCAAATGCAGGGAGAGAGCAGCATTTGGGTCCCAGGTTCAGCCCCCACCCCAGGATGTGACACCGTGCTAGACGAGCTCTCAGTGGTGTAAAGTGGGGTGGCCCCGTGAAACACCACAATTCCAGGGATGGCTCAAGTGCCTGGGACTTTGATCCTGAATCCCTGTGGCTTCTGAGTTATCTCTGTTCTCCCTGGCACACAGAGCTTGGCCGTGCTGGCACTGCCCCTTTCCCACTCCAGCCCAGCCTTGAATCCTCCTTCCCAACAGGGACTTTTACCCAACTTTTCCCGAAGTTTTCCCTTCTCCGTGTTTTTGCTGGAGTCTCCTAATGCCCCCCTTCTCTCCCGGTGCTAAATACGAGCCGATTACTCAGTTCCAAGAAACCTGATCTTTGTGGCCAAGTGCAATAAACTGCCCCAGACACGCGAGACAGAGCAGGAACAGCTATTTCTGGCCAGATTCGTTCCCTCATCTATTGGCTGCTCCCAGCTCCCTCGGAGGAGGTGAGGTCACTGCTGAGTTTCGGACCGGAGGTTCAAATGGGATTTGGGAACATTCAAAAGCTGCTGTGCCTGAGTTAGGTGAAACTCACCTTGGTGTCACCCCAGACAGCACAGCCCCACACCCCAGGACCAGTGGGTGCTCCCAGTTCCCCAGGGCAACCACCCAAAATCCTCAGTCCTTTGTAACACAGCAAAGGTCCTGGTCCTGGTTTTGTTGAGAATCCCCTCCTGCAGTCATGGCACTTTCTCACCGAGCTGTGCAGGGCTTGGGGAGCAGCTCCCATCCTTCTCTAGGCCTGGCCCAGATGGTTTTTGATTCAGGGGGAGTTTTTCCTTTCCTTTACTGAACATCTTAAGGAGCAGAAGGACACCTGCACCAGCATTGCAAGGCTCCTCACCCCTCCTTTCTCACCAGGTCCTGCCAAGATGGCTCCCAGAAAGAAAACCCCCGTGGAGCTCAAGGTGGATAAGAGGGATGCACCCATCACCCCGGGGAGGATGGCAGGTACTTTGCTGGGTGTCGAGCACCTCCATCCCTGGAATGGTTTGCACGACAGCGGCTCCAACAGCTTCCACTGCACGGCCACAGAGGTTGAGGCGCCGGAGCACGGAGCCGCCCTCCTGGAGGGGCTGAACCAGATGCACCAGCAGCTCTTCCTCTGCGACCTCACCATCGCCACCAAAACCAAGTCCTTGGAGGTGCACAAAGTCATCCTGGCCTCCTGCAGCTGGCACATCCATGGGCTGCTGCCGGGGGACCCTCAGCTGTGCCGGATGGAGCTCCGTGACGTGTCCCCGCTGGGCCTGGCTGCCGTCATCGCCTTCGCCTACACGGAGACGCTGAGCCTGTCCCTGCACACCGTCGGCAGCACCATTGCTGCGGCCACACGGCTGCAGGTGCTGGCCCTGCTGGGGCTCTGCAGCGACTTCCTCGAGCAGGAGATGGCTGTGGAGAACTGCGTCTACATTGCAAACATCTCGGGCACCTACGGCCTCCACCAGGTGAAGGACGCCACACGGAAGTTCATCCGGGAGAACTTCATGGAGTTCTCCAAAACTGACCAGTTCACGAAACTCCCCTTTGATCAGGTCAACGAGCTGCTGATGGATGATGGCCTGCAGATATCCAGCGAGGTCACAGCCTTCCAGGCCGCTGTCAGGTGGCTGGAGTTTGACTCCAAACGTGTCCGGCACGCTGCTGACCTCCTGAGCAACATCCGCTTTGGCACAGTCTCAGCTCCAGACCTGGTCGAGCACGTGCAGCCTGTGCCACGCATGATGCAAGATCCACTGTGCCACAGGCTGCTTGTGGATGCTATGAATTACCACCTGCTTCCCCACCAGCAGAACAGCCTGCAGTCCTGGAGAACCAGGATACGGGGAGGCCAGAGGGTGCTCGTCACAGTCGGGGGCCATTTAGTGTTGTTTGAGAAGTCTCTGAGCAAAGACATCAGCTACAGGGATGCAGAGGGAAACTGGAACAAGCTGACGGAGATGCCAGCAGAAAGTTTTAACCAGTGCGTGGTGGTGATGGATGGATTTATCTACATTGTGGGTGCTGAAGACCAAAATGATGCCAGGAACCAGGCCAAGCACGCTGTCAGCACCCTGAGCAGGTAAGGTGGGCCCCACCTGGCCACAAAGAGCCAGGGGAGGGGCCAGAGCTGTACTGTGTCTTCCTGAGCCCCCACTGACCCCCTGGGATGAGGGATAAGGTAGATTTATTACCTGCAGGATTCCTGTTGTCCTTCAGGCATTCTTGTCTCTGTTTCTCTTCATCATTTAAATAAGGTTTGTTTCCTAAATCCCCATAAATTGGCACAGGATTACTTTTCAAAGAAGGGAAGAGTAACCATGGCAACCTAAAGCTGAACTTCCCAGTGGCTCTGCCCATGGCTTGGCTCAGCCACCTGAGATTGCACAGGCAACATCCTTGGCACTTCTTGAGGCCAACCCTTCATCACCTGATCACCACCCCTCGGTTAGGAACCGTCACTGGGCTCCTTCTCCTGCTCTGAGTGAGGTTTCAGGGAGTCACTGGCAGGTCTGCTTTCTCTCTCTGGCCTGTAGCTCCTCCACCTTTGCCAGGCTGGCCTTTGGTCCCTGCAGCATCACTCTGGGGACACAGCAGTTCCCTCTGCCATCTCGTGGGCACGCAGGGAACTGGTGCCTTCTTACCGTGTCCCTGCGTCCTCTTCTACCTGCCAAGACTCAGCAGAGGGGACAGTGACAGTGCTCTGGGACGCCTCAGACGAGCAGTCAGCATTTCCAAGGCAGGCTGGAGCCCATGGGGCAGGAGCAATGCTGGGCTGTGCACAGGGTTAGAGCAGCAGCAGTCACAGGTAGGAGTTAGTGCTGTGGAGTGCCAGTCCCCACCTGCTCTGCCTGTCCTGGTGCTTTGTCACCCCTGGAGAAGACAGAGAGGCACACCCAGAGCTCCTCCAAAGGCAGATGTCTGGCAGGGCCCCCCTTCTCCCCACAGCTCTGCTGCTTGTCCTGGACAGACCGCTCTGCCCTTCCTCCCCCAGGTACGACCCACGCTTCAACACCTGGCTGCACCTGGCCAGCATGGAGCACAGGAGCTGAACACCTGTGACGGGCTCCTCTACGCTGTGGGAGGGTGCAACGCCCAGGGCCCGCTGGCCTCTGTCCAGTGCTACGTCCCCACCACCAACAGCTGGCACAGCAAGGCTGGCCTGGAGCCGCTGCGCTGCTGCCACGCCTCCACCATCCTCCACAGCCAGCTCCAGGTCACCGGCCATCAGCCACGCCTGCTCCCGCAGGTTTGGACAGCTGGAGGGAGGCGCCCAGGCTGGGCAGGCCGTGGGGCTGGCACTCCGCGGCCA
Source organism: Melanocharis versteri (assembly GCA_013397845.1). Classification (NCBI taxonomy): domain Eukaryota; kingdom Metazoa; phylum Chordata; class Aves; order Passeriformes; family Melanocharitidae; genus Melanocharis; species Melanocharis versteri. The sequence goes on from VZTG01005930.1 coordinate 73,203, forward strand.
CTGTGGCTGACCACGCCTGCGTGCTGGGGGACAGCCAGCTGGGCCCCCACGGCGAGCGCGTGGACGTGGTGGCCATGGAGTGCTACAGCCCCCTGATGGGGCAGTGGAGCTGCCTGGCACCGCTGCCCACCGGGGTGAGCACGGCCGGGCTGGCTCTGCTGGAGAGGCGCCTGTGCCTGGTGGGGGGCTGGAACGAGAGAGGGAAGAGGTATCAGAAATAGAGAGGGAAGAGGTATCAGAAATGCGTGCGGTGCTCCAGCCCCGACCTCAACGAGTGGGCCGAGGACCAGGAGGTCCCCGAGGCCATCGTGGGTGTCTCGTGCTGCACCATCACACTCCCTGGGTGATCCCTGGGCTCCAGGTCCAGCTCTGTGGCCTCGGCAGCGACCAGCACGTAAAGAGCTGAGTTCCACGTGGCTTCTGCCAGCAGCAGCAAAGGACACAGAGCTTGGGAGTGCGGGGCAGCTGGAAAAGGAGGCACGCTGGTGTTTGGAGTCACTGCAAACTTTGGGAGCTAGGAAATTGTCCCCTGAGCTGCCTCCGTCTCCATCTCACACCTTAAGCAGGGAATGCTCAAGCAGGGCAGGCACAGAAGCAGAACAGAAAAGCTTTTCTCCTCAGCCTGCAGCACTAGATTGCAGCATGGATTGGAAAAAAATGGGAAAAAAAAGAATAAAGCCAAACCGTAATAGTGGAGCAGAAAGACCCTTGCTCCCATCAGCTTCCCCACAAAACTCACAACACAAGTAAGGGGTTAGAAAAATTTATTTACTTTTCTGGTAACAGGAACTGCTCATTTACCAGGAAGGATGATGCCATCATACTGTGAGGGGAAAAAAAAACCAAAAGAACCAAGTGAGAAACCACCATCAGGTAAAGGTGCAGTGCTGCTGTGCAGAAAATTTGAGTCACCACAGCCATTCCAAGCCACCAGCCAACACGGACATGGAAGACCAGTTTTCCTGCAGCCAACTGCCTTGGTGCTGTGCTGGAATGTCCAAGGGGCTGTGCTTGGATAAGCATTAAGCTCTGCTCGTAAATGAATTAAGCTCTGCTCAGCAGCCCCCTGAAACAAGCAGCCACGCCTTCCACAAGCTAGTCTGACCAGCCCCAAAATCTGGGCCCTGAAGGAAACTGTGCCACATTAAGCACAACCAGGCAAGATGGGGGAAAAAGAATTCAGCAGGATCAGGCTGAAGGCCTCCCTGAACAGGGTATGACCCGTGTAGGTCCAGGCAGAGTAAAGAGCCCTCAAGCAGACTGGGCATGCTTGCTATCAAAAAAACCTCCTAAAAACTATCAGCAGTCCCCAGCTCTGAGATTTCCAACCCAGCTTTCAGCAGCTCCCACCCATTATCCCATTATTCATTATATGGACAGGTAAGCCCAAGAACTTGTTTTATTTGGGGATCTCTCCATCCTCCAAGTGTGGCAGCTGAGCCTGGAGCTGGGTCAGACCAACAAATCCTAAACCTGACCTGGAGGTCACTCACGATCCTCCAAAAACTGTGGGAGCCATTAACACAAGAGCTGGTAATTCCTCCCAGCTCTCCTGCCAGGAGCTGCTCTTTCAGTTCAGCACACCCAAAAAAGCACAAAAAGCACTCATGCTCAAACGTTTCTATCTAGTAGTAGCAGCTTCTACTGCTCTGGGACAGTAAAAATCTACAATTTAAGCACTTATCAAGATCTGTCCAGTGATTTGCTCCAGCCCTTCCATGAGGCATTTTGCTGCTCCTTGCTAGGAAACTCTCAGGATACAAAAATAAAGATGGACTGTACCTTCTGCTGGAACCAGCGCATGGCTTCCTCCTTCCCAATCCTGTGCTTGGCCCCAATGTTGCCAGTCCTGCGTTTCTTGTCAGCAATGCTGAAACCTGGCCTGCCCAGCACCTGCAGGATGAGGCCAACAGCACTGCTTCATCCTGGCACTTACTGGTTTTCTCAAACTAAACAGTTTTCCAGGAGGGAAGCCTGGAATTTCCTTATCAGTGATGCCTTGCTGCTCTTTCCTTCCCCAAACCCAGCCCAGCTGTTTCAGTGTTATCCCAGGAGTCGCAGTCAGAGCAACAGGATTTGTTTCTGAAGAGGCTTTGTGAGATTTGTCATAAATGAGGGATTTTATGGCAGCTCTGGGAATCTCAGATTAGAAAAATGCCAACAAAATCCAAGCCTATCTTCCAGCACTTGGCAGTAAGTCCATGGGAGCCAGTGCTCGTTCTAGGCTCCTTCTGGAGCTTTCCCACAAGCCCAGAAAACAGAGAATACTCACCACATAGAAATCCAGGCCGTAGATACCGATACTGGGATCGTATTTAATGCCCAGATCGATGTGTTCCTGGATTCCAAAGCCAAAGTTCCCGGTGTCTGAGAAGTTGTTTTTTCTCAACTCGTATTCTCGCACCTGAAATGTTGGTTGTTGGTCACTATTCTGTTCCTGACTGGAAGCAGAATTAAAACTCCTGCCCACTGCTACCAGACCCCCAACTTGCTCACAAGCTGTCGAGCCTCTATTCCTAAAATTTTACTCCCCCAGCTCGCTCCAAAATCCCAGCAGCAAATTCTGAACCCCAAAACACATCAGCAGCTGCACCAATTAGTTCTTAAATCAGGATGAAACAGCACCCTGATAAAGAGTGAGAACGCTTCATCCTGTGTATCTGACCTGTACCTAGATCAGGTGCAACACTTCAGAGCACACACCCCTCCACTCAGAATGGAAAAGTTCTGTTCTTTCACAAACCAAAGATCCAGCCCAAAATCCTCACCTTCAACCCCTTCTCCAGAATCTCCTCTGCTTTGGCCCCGCGAACCGTGCAGTGAACAGCGATTTTCTCGTTCCTCCTGATCCCAAAGGATCTCACCGTGTATCGGGCTGTAGGCAGCAACAGTCACACTCAGAGGACAGCCAGAGAATTCCCACCCGGGGGATTCAGAGCTTCTGAAGCCCAAATAAATTCGAGGGAATTAGAAAGAACCGAAGCAGCCCCACATTCCTTCTTTAGAGGTGTTGGCAGAGAAGCAGCCTGAGTTTGGAGACAGAACTGAAATGACACAAACGTGCACCAGTTCCTGAATATTTAAGCCCTCCATTTCTCCAGCAGCTCTTCCAACACCGGCTCTGCCAAGAAGCCTCTTCCTGGGGGCCGCGCTACCACTGCACCCACGGAAGGAAAGAAAGAAAAACAACCACGAAAAAACGCCAGGTCTCTTTCGTAGCCCCTCACCTTTGGAGAAAACGGGGGTCTGCCCCGTGAGCTGCTCCAGCACTTTGGCGGCGCGGGTGAGCCGATCCCCGCTCTCCCCGACGCAGATGTTGAGGCAGAGTTTGCGGATGCGCAGCTCCCGCATCGGGTTCTCCTTCTCACCTTGGTCTTGCTGCGGAGAGACCACACCGGCGGTAACCGCGGCTGCCCGGGGCACAGCCCGCCGCTCGCCCCGGCAGCCCCCGGACAGCCCGCCAGGGGTCCGGAGAAAGGCTCCCGCAGCCGGACACCGCGCCCCGCTCCCCTCCGGAGCCGAACCCCGGCGCCGCAGCCCCTGCTCGAGCCTCGCCGCCACCGNCGGCGGCGCCCCCTGGCGGGCGGAGGGCGGGGTTGCCATGGCAACCGCGGGCCTGTCATGGCTCCCCCGTAAATTATTGCTCGTAATTGAAAACAAAGTCAAAGACAGTAACAACGGTGAATGATAATAATAATAATAATAATAATAATCAAATGAGAGAGGAAAAAACGACCCAAACAAGTGATGCACAATGAAATTGTTCACCATGCTCTGGTTGATGCCTGACCCCCCTTCCCGAACCCAGATGGGCCCCAGTTTCTGTACTGGGAATGACTTCCCGTTTGTGGGATATCCCTTTGGCCAGTTCAGGTCAGGTGTCCTGGCTACACGCCCTCCCAGTTTCTTTTGCGAATCTTCTCACCGGCAGAGCATGAGACCAAAAAAATAGAAAAAGAAGAAATAAAGGAGTTCTTGATTTAGGACAGACATGACTTAGGGAAAACCCAAACCAAAGTTTATTCTTAATTGGAGCAAAGATTAGGGGAAGTCAGGTGCAGATCCCCAGAGCACTTGTGGTTTAATTCAGTTTAATTCATTGGCCATTCTGTGCCAAACTCAAATCCCCAGCAGCGGCTTTGGTGGGAGATGCAGCACCAGGTGTTGGAGCTGCTCTCAGCGAGTGCAGTTATCAGAGCTTTTCACACCCTCACAGCCCCAAATTCCTCGAACCAGACCTGGGAACACAGTCCGGATTCACTTCACTCTTTCAGGAAAGCGTTGGTGGGTTTCACGAGCTCTCTCTGGGATCTGGATCCTCTTTTTGTCCATTTGGGAGGATCGCAGCCCATTCCCTGCTGAACTCAGGAGGGAGCAGAGCTTCCCAGCTTCTCTGAGAAGGGGGCAGCTCCAACTCACACCACTTTGGAGTCCAAACTTTTCTTCAGTGGCCACATCCTGAGCAGAAAATGCCTTCCATGAGGCTCACACTCAGTAAGGATGGCACCAGCTCAAGGCTTTCCCTGTTTATCCTCTTTCCCTGCCTGCCCAGAGCCGTGCTCAGGGCTGCCAGCCCACACTCTGTAATGCCATCAATTATTTTTTGCCCCAGTTGCTTCTAAGCGGGGATGAAGGATAAATGAATAATCAGCTTGTCTCATTAAGGAGAGAAAAGAAGTGTCAGGAGTCTCCGTGCAGGGGGTGTGAAAAGCCTCTGGTTAAAAAGCCACATTGCTGCTTCATTATGGATTTACTTCATCTAAGAACAGCTTTGCTGGAAATAGCTGCAGGCTGGGCTGGCTTCCAGCTTCCAGCAAGCCGTGGATCCCGTTTGGGATGTGTCCACGCTGCAGGGCTCCTTCCTCGGAGCACTGCAGCCAGCACGGGGCCAGGGGGAGCAGATGGGGATCAGGAGCTGGGCAGAGGTGGCTGAAAGTGATGCCTGTCCCCCGTGCCCCTCCTGTGGCTCTCTCTCCACAGCAGGGGCCTCCTTTGCCCAGTCCTGGATGGTCCCACTGCCAGGGGCTGAGTACGAGATCAGGCCAAAGAGGTTGAGGGCTGCAGAGAGGGAGAAGGAACTGCTCCAGCCACTCTGGGGATCTCTGGGGACAAGGACAGAGCTCGGTGGTGTCACCCTTCCCTTTGCTCTGCGTAGTGACCACACCACTGCTGCCACTTCACGGCAGTGACTCATCCCATCCTCTGCTCCTGGCTCCTGCCAGCAGCCAGAGAGCTTTGCTCAACTCCAGACACAGAGAATCAGAGAACCATGGAATGGTTTGGGTTGGAAGGGACCTGAAAGCCCATCCAGTGCCACCCCTGCCATGGCAGGGACACCTCCCACTGTCTCGGGCTGCTCCAAGCCCCAATGTCCAGCCTGGCCTTGGACACTGCCAGGGATCCAGGGGCAGCCACAGCTTCTCCGGGCACCCTGTGCCAGGGCCTCCCCACCCTCACAGGGTAGAATTGCCAGACTCCATCTTGTTGGAGAGGTATTTTCTACCTTGGCATTTCTGTGCTGAATTCAGGAAGCTTTCCTGCCTGGCACAGAGCTTCGCACTCATCCCACTCCCTCGACCCTCTCTCCATCTCCAGATACATCCAGATGGGTCCCATGTGGAGCTCTTCCTGCTTTCTGAGTCATCCCTGTGTCCCCAAAATAGTCCAGAGCTCTGGTTTGCCAGGTGCTACAACACGTTTTCTTTGGGAGAGGGGGTGGGCTTGGTGTCGTTTTTGATTCAGTGCAAAGAAAGGAATCCATTGCTGAGAGCAGGTTTGGTTTCTTTTCCAGGCATGTGCTGTTGATTTGTGGCCCTGTTACCTGGCTGATGAGAAGTCCAGCTGCAGTGGGAGCAATAATCCCTGCCACGATGCCAAAGGTATTTGTGATTCCCAGCAGAAACCCTGCATATCTGGGGAGAGAGAGAGCAAAGATTTCCTGAGCGAGGCAGGGAGGAAACTGCCACAAGGAGGGAGCGGAGTGGGTGCTTCCTGTCCCTTCCCTCTCTGCAGGAATACTGCCTGGAGTGCTGAGGATCATCCCTGCAAGCGTGGGGGGGATTTTAAGCCTTTGTTTCACCCCTTAACTTCCAACGCCAGCAGCTACAGAGGAAAAGGGAAGAGCAGGAATTGCAGAGGCCTTGTGGGACTGGGAAGGGGAAGGATGCAGAGCCAGAGAGGGCACAGATACGCAATATCCATGTGGCTGATATTGATGCCTGCCCCTGGCATGCTGGTTATTGTCGTGGCCAGCGTGAGAAGGACCACAGCGACTGTGGGACCGCAGCCAAGGCAAGGCACAGCCACCAGGAAGGCGGCCGGGAGCAGCATCCCTTGGGAGGAAATAGGAAGTGTTTTATAACGGGCCACGCAAGTGTGTTGGAAAGGCTGGGTGGCAGATGAAGCCTTGTCCTTACTCAGTGCTGAGAAGAACTTCCTGACGGCTGCTGTGCCAAGTGCCCGCCTCTGCAGGGGGAAATCAGCCAGCAGCCCAGCCAGGGTGTGCCCCAGCCCATTCCCAACGCATGGGGCAGAGAGGACGCAGTGCCACGTGCACAACACGCAGGCAGGACCCTCGTGGATTTCCTGGCTGCGTGTGCCGGGGCGGGCAGCGGGGCGCAGCCACGCGCCGCGGCAGGATTTGGGATTTCGGGCTGGGATCGGGGAACGGCGGGGCTCGAACCCGCGGCCCAGGCAGTCCCGGGGCCACGCCCCCTCCATAGACCACGCCCCACCAGCGAGCCACGCCCCGTTGACCCCACCCCCTCAGCCCTCGCCCCGCCCCTTGCCGGCGGCGGGTCATGTGACGGGCCAAGATGGCGGCGCTCAGGGCGGCGGTGCCGGTGCTGGCGCTGCTGGGGCTGTGCCTGGGCCCCGCGGCCGCCGCCACGCCCCTGGTGATCTGGCACGGCATGGGTGAGCCGCGACCCCCGCCCGCGGCCCCGGCGGCGGCGGGGCGTGGCTG
>VZTG01005930.1:80181-96281 GCA_013397845.1 Melanocharis versteri
GGTTTCCGCGGAGGCCCGGAGGTGCTGACCGTCATCGGTCGGTAGCTCCGGGTCCCGTGGCTGCCGGGCTCGTGGTGTGTTTGTGGAGGTGAGGTGAGCACCGGGGCCGTGGCGTGCTGGTGAATCCCCGTGTTCCCTCTCGCAGGAGACAGCTGCTGCAATCCGGTGAGCATGGGCTACATCCAAAAACTGGTGCAGAAAAAAATTCCGGGGATTTACGTCCTGTCGCTCAAGATTGGGAGCAACATGATCCAGGTAAGTCGGGTGTCACTCGGATGTCTGCGTGCAGGGGTGGGGCTGGAGTTACCTCAGTCTGTGGTTTTAACAGGATTCCACGAGGATTCCTGCTGTGCTCTCCCTGCTAATTTTTTCTTTGCAGTGAGGTAAACAGCTTTGACAGGTAGAACCCGATAAAGTCCAGCTAATACCTGCAGAAAAGCACTGGGGGGGAAAACAAATCCCTGACCTAAATTGGATTAATATGCAAATCCACTGATTAGCACACTCCAACCACTGCAGGTAATACGTGGGGTAGATGCTGTGCTGAGGCAGAACTTTATCCTTGGCCATGCTTCTTGATTTGCAACCATTTATTCACTTCAGTGTAATAAATTCCACACTTCTGCACCTTCATGGGTTTTGGCAGTTTTTTGTAGTCCTATGGAATTTCTCTAAATAATTTCTCAGGACAGTGTATAGTGTAGGTGGTTTTCTGGGCTCTGGAGAAGTTTAATTTTTAATTTTGATATACATGAACAAAATCTGAAGAGATTCAAGTTCTGAAGAAGTCTGAGGGAAGGTAACTTCCCCATGTGAGACGGTTTTGCCCACCAGAATAGGACACGTTAAAGGGAAGTCTCAAAACTGGAATTTCAGTTCCGTCCCTGGGGCAGCTCAGGTCCTCTTTCAGACCAGGAATGTCAGTGATCTGTTTGCAGAACTTAAAACAGCACCAGCTATGGCAAAGGTACAAATGATCCACCCTAATCTGATCCCTAGGACATGGAGAACAGCTTCTTCATGAACGTCAACGACCAGGTGAGCGAGGTGTGCAGCCAGCTGGCCACGGACCCTCACCTGAAGGGAGGCTACAGCGCCATGGGCTTCTCCCAGGGAGGCCAATTCCTGTAAGTCTGTGCTCCTGCTCCAGCTCCAGGGACTCCTGCTGGGCTCAGGGCCTCGTTTAAGACCCTTTAGCAGCACTCAGCAAACACAAACTGCCAAACTCCTGAAGGCAGGAGTGCTCCAAAGGGGGCAGGTCGTGTTTTCCTGCAGCCCTGCTCTTCCAGGCAGGATTGAATCCCTTGGCACGCGTTACACAAGTGCCCGAGCCCACGCAGGAGCTGCACCTGTGGGTGGGCATGCTTTGTTCAGCTCCTTCCTCTTCCCCCACAGGAGGGCCGTGGCCCAGAGGTGCCCTTCCCCTCCCATGCTCAACCTGATCTCCATCGGGGGACAGCACCAAGGTAGTGTCCCCTGCAGCTGTCACACCTCCTGGGCACCTTTTGGGGCTCTTTCCTAAACTCTGGTCACTCTCTTATGGATTGAATTATCCCTTTGTTCTTGTCTGGATCTGGTGACCTGTTTGGCCCAATTAGTGTTTGCTGATTTAATTATCTTGATCTTGCTTAACTGGCAATGGAAAGGGACCTTTGTAAGTAGATGGCTTCACTGCCTGGCTAGGATTCTTACACGCCTTGGGAGCACTTGGGGTGAGTAATTTAACGAGAAATTTCTACAGATCAAAGCCTTTGTGAAACTGAACCTTCTGGGTCACGAGGGTATTTTACAATCAGCAGCTGGAATGCCAAAGCCCCAAGGACAGGGAGATATGAAGTGGAATTGAGGAGGTGTGCAGTTAAGAGTGGCTGGCAATGAATTTCAAATACTCTCCCCTGAGAATTGCACGGCTCCTGGAGTGTGTTTCTGTGTAGTGGAGAGGGAAGGCTTGTAGGGGCACCCAGCACTCACCATCCCTTACCCCTGCCACAGCTCCCGGGGCAGGAGGGCTGTCTAAGGAGCTTGCAGGGCTAAAAGCTGCCCGATTGCCTGGGTAACTCCTGCTCTGCAAGGTTCTTGGGCAGCAGGAGGGACTGAGGGATCCCAGTCTGGCTGACTGAGCTGTCTCCTGCCCCAGGGGTGTACGGCTTCCCTCGCTGTCCCGGGGAGAGCTCCCACGTCTGCGACTGGATCCGGAAAACCCTGGACCTGGGAGCCTACACAAAGGCTGTGCAGGAGCAGTGAGTACATCCCCCAGGCCAGCCCACGGGAGCAGCTCTGGGCTTCCAGGCTGAGCCTTGGTTTCTCCCCTCTCCAGCCTGGTCCAAGCAGAGTACTGGCACGACCCGCTGAAGGAGGAGGACTACAGGAAAAACAGCATCTTTTTGGCTGACATCAATCAGGAGAGGGTAAGGGCAGTGAGGGCAGGAGAGCAGGAGAGCAGAAGCCTGTGAAGGTTCAAACTGAAGAGCAGGCAGTTTCTCTGTCTCTGGGCTCTCCAGGAGCTTGGATCTGTTCTCCTGCTTCCATCCAGGGCATCAACGAGACCTACAAGAAAAACCTGATGGCTCTGAAAAAGTTTGTGATGGTGAAATTCCTCAACGATACCATGGTGGACCCTCCGATCTCTGAGGTGAGGGAGGCAGGGCAGGTTTTGGGGCTTCCTTGTTTCTGGTTTGTCCTTTGCTGGCAGAACTGGAGGTTGCTGAGGGGCAGGCTGGGCACAAACACAGGCCTGACACTGCCCTGCCTCCAGCAGGAGCTGCTGGAAGCCTGCTTGGCTCCTGGGAGCCCTTCAGCAGCTGTTCCCTTGTTTTTCATCCTGGCAGTGGTTTGGGTTTTACAAAAGTGGCCAAGCCAAGGAGACCATCCCTCTGCAGGAGACCTCGCTGTACAAAGAGGTGAGTTCTAGGGGCTGGGGGCTTCTGCTGTGTCCCCTCTTTACTGTCCCTGGGGTCCCACAGCTCTGCTCCTGTCACTCCTGGGGCATTGCCTCCCCCTGCCAGCAGCTGTTTGTTTGGGGAGACGCTTTCCTCCAGCCATTCCTGGCACTGGTGAAATCCAGGGAATGACACTGGTGGTTCATGCCTGGCTCAGGATCCCCCTCAGGGCGTGTTTCACGAGCTCCTGTTCAAAGCCTCACTGCAAGAGTCCCCCAAAATGCCTTTTGCCCCTGAGTGAGGAGAGCTGAGGTGGAACCTCCCCCTTCTCTCGGCAGGATCGCCTGGGGCTGCAGGAGATGGACAAAGCAGGGAAGTTGGTGTTCCTGGGGGTGAAGGGGGATCACCTGCACTTCTCAGAAGAGTGGTTTGACAGCACCATCCTCCCCTTCCTCCAGTGAAGCTCCCCTGGGAGCACGGGGGAGGGTTTTCCACTGTAACTAACACCAGCCACTGTGCAGCAACACTTGGTGCATCCAAGCCTGCAGGGATTTGGGGAAGGGGAATGAGAGGGGGGTTTAGCTCAGCAGGGCTTGCCAGGATGTAATTCCACCCCCATCTGGGCTGAGCCTTGCACTGACTCTGACACACTCCAGCCTGCACAGGGCCTGGTTAACCCACCTCAGTTCTCAGAGCTGTGGCTGAGCTGGTCCCTGGGTGGTGGCAAAGCTGTGCCAGAGCTTTGTTCTCCATCCCCTGCTCCTGCAGGACACACTGGCAGTATTAACCCAACTCAGTAGTGCAGGGATCAGCAAGACTCCCGTTGCTGTATGCAGGGGAATCATGTTATAGCTTTCAAGATGGGGGGAAAGGCCAAATTTAGGGGTTTCTGGGGGAAAAAAAGAGGGTTTGGAATTCAGAAGTATTAACAGCTTGAACAGTTTCCAACTAACGGCTTGGTTTATGTTCATTTGTACAATTGAAATAAATAAAGAACTTTCCATCTAACCAACTAAAAAAAAAAGATTGGACAACTACTCACTGTTCTTGGACAGGAGCTGAAGAAAGTCTGGGAAAGTGTTCCAAGGAATCAAGGCAGGGTCAGGCAGAGAGGGGCATCTTGTCCTGCCTGAGCTCCTGTGTGCCCCCAAAAAGAGACAAGAGCCACAGTAATGAGCAAGTTGGCATTAACTTTATTCTATCTTCTGTATAATCTTAAGTACATAAGAAAGGTTTTTTCACAAGCCTCAGGAGAAGACAAGTACAAGTCACAGGACAGTTTCAAAATTAAAAAAAAATTGCATAATTTTTCTTTTTTTTTTTTGTAAGTTTTGTACTAGAGAAAAAGAACATTGACACTTTACAGAAGAAATGCATTTAAGATATGCTTATGCCACCCGAGGCGTTGGAAAAATGAAGGTCAAAGCACGTGCAGCTCCCTTTATGGGTCAGTACAGTACTGTGTGATCCATCACTCTGCTCCAGGGCCCTGGAACAGAGGCTACGAGCTTCCACCAAAATAAAGAGCCAAGCAACAGGGGGGGGAAAAAGGGGAGGATTCAGTGGGGGCTGATTGCAGATGAGGAAGAGAGCGATGAACCGACTTGATCCAACTCGGGTATTTACAACTCTGCACCGCTGACCTGGAATGGAGGAGGCCCTTCCTCTGGGGAAGGGCACAGGCTCCGAAGAGCCGGCCTGGAAGACTGAACCTGAGTTCAGCTGCTCCAGGGAGGAAGCCCTGGGGCAAAGGTTCCCCCCCTAAGAGAGAGGGCTCATGGAGTAAGAGGTGCTCAGCTCCAAGCTACCGGCCGGGCTGCCGGGTGGCCGTGTGACACCGCCGCAGCCTTCCTGTGGCACTGGGGAATGAAAGCCTCCTGTCATGGCACAATCAGGAATGCACTGAGCTAGTGGGAATGATGGAAGAGAAATCAGGGTGGAATCGGCCCAGGTCCTCAGCCTTTGGTCCAACAAAACCGTTCCCATGTCCTGTGATGCCACCAACTGCTCCAGAGAGCTGGAATGAGCAGCTTCCAGGACCTTCCCAAACATCTGCCCTAGCAGCTGGGTACCGTGGACTCCGACAGACACGGTTACTTCATTAAAAAGGGGAACAACATTCCTCTCACATGAACAGTTTTGCTTAAAGGCAATACAAAAACAACACTCTGGAAGCCAACTGCCAGGACTGGCTGTGAAGTTCACCGAGACTCTGATCGATTGGTGCGGTTAGATGGGACAAGGGGAGAGAAAAATACACCTTCCTGCTGAGAGAGGTGGACAATCACTGACCCGCCACCTACCCCAAGCCCCAGGCAGAGGAATCTCAGTGAGGGCAGGCAGCTGTGTCTCTCGGGTAGAAGAGAAGCAGTTTGAGAGCAGAAAGGTACAAGAAATCTAAGAGAATCATCTGAAAGCAGATTTGTCCCACAGCAGGGCCAGGGGAGGGCGTGAGCCTTGGAGCTTAGCCAGCGATTTCTGTCACAGTGGTAACCAACTTCTGACCGTTCCACACTGTCTTGAACTGTTCTGGGACAGGGAATTCAGTCTGGAGGGTAAAAACAGAAATCTGTTGTCAAAAATCAGTTTATGACAGAGATTAGTAACCACTCCCACTGTTTCAGGCATTCCTTTTCTCAGCTTTGTGCTGTTACCTCCTGCACTACCACTGGTGCCTGTTCTGCCCCCAAGAGATCCTGAGGGAGAAGCAGCTCCCACAAACCAGCCATAATCTTATTTACAGACAACCTTTTTTGCTGGTTTTTTAAAACAGATCATCATCCACAACCTCCAAACTCTAGAAACTGTCCCCCCACTATAACCAACATCCTCTGCAGGGCTCAGAACACAGCTCCTGCATCCCCCAGCCCCACGCAGAGCTGCAGAAGGATCCCAAAGCAGCACTTACAAAGTCCCCCCCCTCGGTGGGGATGAGGACGTTCATCTCCGAGGACTTGGCACTGACGATCTCGCAGTCGAGGGAGCTCTTGCTCAGGTACACGTGGCACCCATCTGTCTTGTTGATGGAAATCGTTGGCACTTTACCCATGACCTGGCAGGGCCAGAGCAGAATTAGCTTAAACTGGACAAGCACAGCATTTTTTTGGTGTGTTTTCCCTCAAGGCAAGAGGTTTCGCTCCAAGGCCTCCCCGTGACAGACGCACAGGATTCAAATATTCCTACTTTTAGTAAAAACCCAAAGTTAATTTCTTGTTCTGATCTCTTTAGGACAAAACTTGAGCCAACACTGGGCAAACTGACCATCCCAAATCAGATGCCCAAAATGAATTGGAATAAATCCTACTGCTGGCCTCCTGCTTTGGCAGCCAAATGTGCTTTCTACCTCACAGAGCCTCAGCTCTTACCCCAAGCCCTAAAACAGCTCAAAGAGACCAATTTCAGCCCTTTCCCAAGGGACAGATGGCGATTCATGGATATTCTCCACAGCTGCACATTCCTGGTCTGGAAATGCAACTGCTCCAGAGCCAGCAGTGAGAACGGGTCACTCACCTGAACTTTAACATCCCTGCTGTTGATGATCTCCACAATGCCCACCACGTCATCAAACACCAGACCCAGCTTCTTGCAGTTATCTGCAAAGAAAAAGCACATCAGGGCACAAAGATTTTGGAGGCTTCAGCTCCTGCACACACACCAGCAGGCAGAGGCAGCTTTCGGGGTTTTCCCCACTCACCGAGGGTGATGGAGTTGATCTTGCCTTTGATTTGGAGTGTACTGTTTGTGCACTTGAAAACATATGCTACCTGCTTCAACTCTGTGTCACTGATGACCAGGTTGGTGGCATTCTCCTGGTTTTCCTGAAAAGGCAGGGGAAACACACTTCATTATCTGAATGCAGAGCAATTAATCCATTAAAATCCCTTTAAAAACAAACAGGTGCCTTTAGGCTGGTGCCTCTTAGGAGAAAGGTCTCCAGAAGAGCCTCATTGGCTTCTCCAAAGCTCCCACCCCTCCAACCCCCTCCTGCCAGCACCAGGCACTCACCACTCTCCACTTTTTGCCTTCTAATTCTAGCAATGGAGGTGCCTTCGGGGAGGTGCCTTGGGAGGGATTAGCATTACAGGCTGGTTTGGGAGCAGTGAAAGGTTTGGGGCCACTTCTCACGGGGCCCCCTTGGTTCTTCAGGGCTGGGTTCTTGTGGGTTTTCATGTCATCTGAGACGTGCCTTAAGCCTGCAAGAGAGGGCAAACCTGAGCCCCAGCTCCCCTCCAGGAACGCAGCTCCACAAACACCAGACGTCAGTGGTTACACCAATCAAGATAACATTTGTCAAAACACAAATAAACTCCTATTTATAAGTTGAGACCGAGCGTGAGTGACAGGAAGGGAAGAAGGAAGCAGGAAATGCTGGTGCAATATTGACAAGAACACAACGTGAGCCACAGAACCAGAGCATGCCAGCTCTTCCCTCCTGCAGCTGGAAAAAGTCCTGAGCTCAGTGCCTCCTGTCCTGATGTGCTCACCAGGTAACACAAAAAATGAGAAGTTCTGTGCAAATAACAGCTGCAAAATTGCACTTCTTGGACCAGAAACAGGCAGGCAAGCAAAGGCCTCACCCTCCATTCCAGCTAGAGGTTCGTGTCTTGTTGCATTTGCCAGAAGAGGGTCAGAACTCTCCCTCTGCCCCTGGGAAAGCGCTGCCCTTGGCTGCCAGCCCCAGACTGGGACCAGATGGGTTTTTATGTACTTTTTAAGCAGGTGCATTGAGGGGCAGCAGGAAAACAAGGAGCAGCAGCACGAGGAGCAGCAGCACAGCAGCTCCCTCCCCCCCTGAGCCCCTCACGTACCCGAGGTGATCCCTTCTCCCCGGTTGATCTGGGCGAAGAGCGCCGAGCGCGAGGCCGAGTCGTCTGTGCTGGAGCTCACGGGGGCAGGAGGAGGGGGAGGCCCTGGAGGTGGGGGTGCAACCCCAGCCGGGGGGGCAGGTGGTGCTTTAGCCCCTGCTGTGGCTGCAGGACCCTGGAAGAGCAGGGAAGAGGAGAGGCACTCGCACCGGCTCCGTTTCTGCCGCAGGGACCCCGCCAGGCTCACCCCGGAGCTCCCTGCTGGAGCCAGCACTCACTGTTTTGCTCCAGGTCAGCCCCGTGGTGTGGAACTCTTTGATGTAGGCCTGCAGCTCTGTCCAGATGCTCAGATAAGCTTTCACCCAGTCCACTTGTTTTTTATCTCTGAGGACACAAGGAGATCAGAGAAGGAGGAATTAAAGGCCGAGGAAAGCGGCTGTGGTCAGGTGCTGGAGCAGCCCCTGCACACCCAGCTGGCCAAATTCAACAACATCCCTAAGATAAAAGGTGAACTTACACATCCTTGTACTCCTTGAGGATCCGGTTGGTGTAAAACATGGCAGCATCAGTCATTTCCTTCACGTAAGGACCAGGCTTTGGAGCCTAGAGCAGAAAGAACACGCTGGCATCAAATGGCCCACCAGGACTCTCCCCAGCAGCCCCAGGAAAACCCCTTCCCACTGGAGTCCTCACCATGGCCACCCAGCCCAGGGCTGGGATGCTCTCGCTGACTGCTGATAAGTGATTGAACAGTTTGCTGCCACGGTTCTTCTCCCTGAAATTCTGCACGGCCTGGATCTGCTCCGAGATGGGTTTGAGAAGCTCGGAGAAGGCATTCTGCACAACGACACAGAGGGACAGCAACAATTAAGGAGATTAATTAGCACGGCTCTGGAATGGCTGCGCAGCTGAGGTGATGGTCACTCGGAACAAGATTCCAACTGGCACCAGTGACTGCTACAGCCCCTGTCCAGGGCTGGCCCTCTCCAAGCCAGTTTGGTCCCACAGCCCAGCTCCTCCAGGGCTGAAGTCATTGCTCCCATCGGATCGGGGCTGTGGGAGAACGCCAAGAACTGTGACTCATGTTCAATCCAGGAGACACTGACAAAGCTTGTTAGTAACGAGGACAGAAATAGCATTTGCCTTTCCTGGGTTCTTTTGTTCCAATGCAGTTTGTTAAATTTTTCCTCTCCTTCATGAACCCTGGGAGAAAGGGGTGCTGGGCAGGTTTGGCACCTACAGCCTGCCCCACAATCAGAGTCACAGCAAGTTCAAAGGTCACCCCCATCCAGCCAGACTTCAGGATTCCCGTTATTTCTCAAGTCAGTCCTTCAGTGTTTGGATGGTAGAAATTTGTTCCTGTGCGCTGTTCCCTTGGAATGCTGACTGGAAGTGCCAGAAGTGCTCTGGGGTCAGAGCACAGCTAAGAGCCAGTTCATGGTTCCAGAGATGCCTCTGAGGCAACTTTTCCTTCCTTTAACGTCGGAAAGTCTCCTGCTGGTGGCAGCAGAGAGGGACAAATTTGGGCAAAACTTGCTTTCTGAAGCCTCAGCTTCTCCTTTTGCTGCTCTTTCCTCTGTTTAGATGAAAACTGAGAGGTCCCAAGCACCGCTGGCCAGGCCACGCTCTCAGAAGCTCCAGCCCAGCAGCACATTCCAGTCACAGGATGGGGAAATTCTTCAGCACAAGCACTGAGAGTTCACACATTTTGCATTTTAAACTGGCTGCTCCAGAATTAGACTCCTGCCAGACAACCCGTACAAAGAGCTACCCTAGATTAAGGCTGTTCTTTGTTCATAATCCTTTATTTAAATAATGTGTCCGTGGGACTTATGAGCAGATTCTCAGGCTCGAGGCTGCACTGAGCTGCATCCCAGCAAGCCTGGTGAAACATAACAACCCTCCAACGCTGATTTTGGGGAAAAAGATGCAGATCTATTTTGCAGTGAATAGGAAAGGAGCACAGAAATCCAGCTCCCACAATGTAACAGTAGAAGCCATGGCTGAGTGAGATAATAACTGCAAAGAAAAGCAAGGTGGGATCCTGTTGCTCGGGAAAAACAGTTCTCAGCAGGGAAAAGCCAATGCATTCAGGATCAGATTCTCAGCCACGCATCCTGCTGAGAAGCAGCAGCCCAGGGTAAAGTGTTAAATTACTTGCTAAGGACAAATCAATCCTAAAAGCCCAGCGATTATCCAGAGGCCATTCAGTAGAGACAAGTGTCTGTTCTGCTCCTGGAGGAGTTTGATGCCTGAAAGTCTCTGTGCATCACTTAATGAAAAGCACGAGCTACACAAATCCCAGGGTGGCTCCTGGCTCAGACAAGATGCTGTCTGCAGGTTCTCAGGGAAC
The DNA here is from genome assembly GCA_013397845.1 of Melanocharis versteri. Lineage (NCBI taxonomy): Eukaryota > Metazoa > Chordata > Aves > Passeriformes > Melanocharitidae > Melanocharis > Melanocharis versteri. Next base: position 90,219 of record VZTG01005930.1, read on the forward strand.
ACTGATTGAGCAGAGCTGGTGCCAGGTGAAACTCGAGACAGAGGCTGCGAGCTGACACCCCCAGGCTGCTCTGACAGCTCCACACTCGTTGCTCTAACAACTGGGAAATGCCAGTTCTGCAGCTCTCAGAACCAGCATCCATGGCTCTGCCCAGCACTGGGGAGCACCCAGAGCAGTTCATTCCTTCAGCAAGTGTCCCCAGTCCTCCCCCAGCTCCTCTTTTGGCCCAGCTGTGACAGCCCAGGTTCCCCCAACACTCGCAGCCACCCCTGACCCCGAGGGCAGGGGTTTCTGATCAGTGATTTCCCACACTCACCTCTGCTGGCTGCTGATGCTGGGATGCCACCACCAGAAGAGCCCTCTCGCTCATCAAGCCTGCATGGACCATCTCAGCCTAAGGACAGACACAAATGTGAGGGAGATTCCCTTGTGCCACGTCAACAAATCATCCCATCTGTGAGGAACCAGCCACACTGACCTCAAAGCACATTCCCGGAGAAACCCAGCCCCAGAGAAACCTCACAGCTCAGGGCTGGGGAGTTCTCAGTCCTCCTAAAGGCCTGCACCAAGGTCTGTACACAGCCAGGCACTTGAGGATTTCCAGGAGGTTTGATTCATCGTGTGTGTGTGTAGGTGGCAATCTGCTGGAGGTTATTTGGGCATCTGCTTTGAATCCTCAGGGATTACACAGATCCTGGGATACAGGGCTAGAGGAATGCAGACTCTGACAGCAAGCTTGGCCCTTCCAGCCCTAAGGACAGGCAGCACCTCTGGAGCAGAGGGGAACACAAGTCCTTACGTGCTTCTGCACATCCCCGCCGACTTCTTTGCTGATCTTGACGTACTCGGCCACCGGCCCGGCCAGAAGGGCATCGAAAGCCTGCACGTACTGAGCCACTCCTGTGGGGAAAAACCCAGGGCACAGGGATCACCAGGAGCATCCCACAGGCTGCCACAGCCCCGGGCTGCACCTCCCACCTGCAGGAGGCTCAGCCCGGAGCTGAGGAAGTGCTGCAGCCACGGAGTTTTTATCTCCACAGGGCAGCGGCCGCAGCCCCCGTGCCTGCGAGGAGCTGCTGCCAGCCTTGCCTCCCCTCCCCTCCCCTTCCCTCCCCTTCTCTCCCCAGTTCTCCCAGTGTGCCCTGTGCCAGCTCTGCACAGCTGGGGACACTGCCCTGGGAGCTACTTTGGGCCTTACCTTTGGCAGAGGCCTCTCCACACATGCCAGAGCCTTGGCACACGGTCTCCAGGCGCTCCACAGCCTTCTCCAACCGCTCCACCAGCCTCTCCATGTCTGCTGCTGTCCTCAACCTGCACAGGCAGGAGACAATTACCTCCGTCCTCAGGTGCCACAGAGGGTTTATGGCTGTCTGGTACAAGCTCTACCAGTTCCAGGAGAATCATTGCTGCCCAGCTCTGCACCCTGAGGATGGCCAGCACTGTACCCTCCCATTAGCAAAGACAGCTGCGTTACACAACAGCCTCTTGCTGTTGCCACACTCGCTCCTTAATAGTTTCTGTTCCATTTTGAGGACTCCTTACATGTGTAAGGACGTAAAATTTCCACCTTCTAACCTCGCAGTGACACCTCTCAGTGACACAAAGGTCTGCCCAGGTTCTCCCTGCAGCCAGCTCCTGGCCAAAGTCCCAGCTGTGACCACACATCTCAGCTGCTTCGCTGGCAGCTCACACGCTCCAGGTAAAAACTACTGGGTTTGAATCTCCAAATGCATCTGGAAGGAGTCCTGAATTCCTCCCAGGAGCATCTGTAAGCTCAGCACAGAGCCTGAGCCACCCTGGCACACGCCAAGGGCAGCAGCTGCACGAGTTGAGGCGGCAGAGCTGCTTCTGCAACAACGCGCCCCTGTTCTTCCTCTGCAGCTCTGGTGTCTGCAGAACCTCCTCTGCAGCCACTGCACAGGAAAGAGACTCAGGCACGCAAGCCATTTGCTGCATCTCATCTGGAAAAAGTCTTAAAAGTCATATAAACTTTCCATTAATTACTGCTTTGCACCAAGCAACAAGACAGGTCACGCTCCCAGCACAGTAATGCCCAGGGAATGCAGGGAGGGAGCAGCAAAGTCACCAATGGCATTTTTATCTTATCAGCACTCATCAAAAGATTTTACAGCATGAATCACGATGGTGGCCTGGACACAGCCTCCTTCTAAAGTGGTTGCTGCAGCCTGCAGAAGCTCGAACCCCTGCCTGGAGGAGGGGGTCCTTCCCAAAACATTCCCTAGAATGCTCAAGGAGGAAGGCAGGGTTTACTCAGCTGAACTGACACCGGATCCCCCCTGAGAGGAAACCTCAAGTTCTCACTCGAGTTTTGCTTTTGTTCACAAGCCCTCTCAGCCCTGCTTCAAAGTGCATGTTTTCACCTAATTTCCAGAGGATGTGGGGCAGATCCAGCATTAGTCATGAGCCCAGCACTGATGTCACAAGACAAACAAGGCTGTTTTCCCCCCCTTTTCTGCCTGCTTGCATCAGGGGAGGCAGCTCTGCTGCAGGGGGCAGGGGAGAGGCCACCCCCCCTTCCAAGAGGAAGAGAAGCGGTTTCCTCCTCTGTCCACGACTGAGCCAGACGACAGGCTGTGCATAAAACTGGACAGCAGCGACTGGACGGCTTCCAGATACACCAAAAAAAAAAAAAAAGAGTCCAGAGGAGCTGAAACTCCACGGCAGTCACCCCTGTCATCACAGTAATGAACGGCTCTGCTTCTTTAATTCTGTGCGATGCAGAAACCCCAACCGCAGGATCCTCGGTTCCCTGCTGCATCCGCGGCTTCCCGTGGGAGCGCAGCCAAAAAGAGCCGGGCTCTGCCTCCCCCGCTCCCAGCACGCTCGCAAAGTGTGGGTTTCTCCCCCAAAAGGGCCACCTGTTCAGGGAGCTGTGCCACGCTCGGGGATGTGGCACAGGGAAGGGCACCGGGCACACAAAGCCGCTGTTCTGCGCCGCTGACCCCCAGCGCATTCCAGGCGAGGCTCTAATCTGATCAGCACCATTACCCAGCCGCAAACTGCGGCTCGGATCAGGATTACCAACCAGAAAGCCCAGATGGAAGGAAGGCTGCTTCCTACCCCCAGCAGCAAAGCACATCCCCTCAGCTCTGGGTGGGATTAATGTCCTAAAATCACAGCGTTCCTCGGGACTCGCATTCCTCCTGCTCTCCCTGCCATTTGACAAGTCCTTCCTTGTTCTTCCTGAGCCACCAACTCCCAGTGCTCGATTCCAGCTCTGCAAACCTGGTGCTGTCAGGCAGATGGTGAACTCACTGTAATTTCCTTTTAATGGGTGGCATTAGGGCAACTTAGAAGATAAGTCAGTTGGTAAATTGGCAGCAAAACGAGAGCTAAGTGCAGGCAACCCGAAGTCCTGGATCTCAGTCCCTCCTCTTGACTCACCCTCCCTGTGCTCTTTGCCCTGTGGATGCAGCGCTTTCTGCAGCCTGGATACCCAAACAGAATGAAAGATTGAGCTGTAACTAAATCAGAGTTTGCAACCCAGAGATTAGCACTTAGCAAGGAAAATAGAAACAACCACACAGCCGACCTGCCCGCACTGCATCTAGACAGTGTTTTGTCTACTGGCCTGTCTGAATGTAAAATAATTCGACAGAAAGTGACAAATTGACTTCAGAGGTCTCAGTGCAAACAATCGGATCTGATTTCCCTTCTCTGAAGAGGGAGATGAGGCACACAGACCATCCAGGAGGCATTTTTGTCCTACAGACCATCCAGGAGGCATTTCTGCTCTGCACATCCCCCTGTGCTCCAGAGGGATGTGAGACTTTTCCAGCTCCCTGGGCAGGGTTGGAGCTCTCTGACAGAGCGGAGATGCAGCTCTCCCTCTCAGGACCACAACACAGGATTTAAATCCAGGTCTTGTTCAGATTCAATTGAACTTTGATTACCGATGGAGCGGAAGCAGCAAACACACATTTCACCCACGGCCAGAGGGGCCATTCCTTTTCACAGCACATTTGTTCATCTATCAACTGCCCTTTATTCCCATCACAGCCTGGGAACGCGGCTCTGGACACGCTGTGCCACAAACAGGCTGAGCAGAGCAATAAAAGGAAGGGATTTTGTTGGGGAAAACATTGGCTACCCCAAAGCCAACCCTGCACATCGCAGCAAGAGGAGCTTCCTGTTCAGGGAACATCAAGGAGCCGGCCTGTCCCAGCCTCAGAGTGAGCAAATTCTCAGAAAACCACCAAAAATGAAATTATTTGCTTGCCTGAGACAGCACATTAACCTGAGCCCTTTCTTAGACGTTCTGGAAGACACAAATGTTGGTTTTATAGCCAAAGCAAGTCAAACCTACGCTTCTGCTCACACCGAGCCCGACAAACTGCTGTCAGCAGCACGGAATTTGCATCAGCTACTTCCTGTTTCTACAGGCAAAAGAAATAAAGATGGGACAACTAAATTAGGAACATACCACAGTTTATTTCTGAGCTGACACTGGAATATCTCAGGGGATCAGCTACCAGATGATTTCCAACATTTATATCTGCCAAAAGCCCAAAGAATTTTCTTTTTTTTTTTTTTCTTTAAACAGTTCAGCTCGTCAAGGCAGGAATTATTTGAAGCAAGGCAGGAGTCAAACGCCTGAATTTAGCCAGTGGTCAGGAGCAGCCATGAACACAAGACAGCTATTGCTGGTCCCAGCAGCTGCCAGGACAGAGATCTCAGCTGTTTATAGTCCAACAATACTTGCTGACATTGCGCCAGAACCCGTGCTGGCTGCTCCTGCTATTTCAGATCCACTTTATTTAGAAAACCAAGAGTGCTTTAAAAAAAAAAAAATCCATCTGGCCCCTGTTCCGGCTTTCCCATACAACAAATCCTCCTGCAGCCATTAAAAATGTTATTTGGTGTTTTACTCACACGTTAAGAGGGGGTTAAAGCTCGGCACTGGAGCAAAGGCTCGTTTTTCAGCACAATTATCTGAATTAGGAGGTTTGCACTTGCCAGCCTCTGCTGCCACACTCCTCTCACTTCCTTTCCCTGTCAGGGTGATGAATCCGCCAGGGAGGTAACCAAGGATCTGGGATCTGAGCTAAAGTGGATGCAGCACCAAGCTCCCTATCAGGAATTCCAAGCAGGGAAGCTGCTCAGCATCCCTCCTGTGCCTGCTCCAGCACGGGCCGCTTGGCTGAACTTTCTGCACCAATAACAGGGGGTATTTTTGGCTTTCAGAAAGCTCAGCAATATTCCAGGGACACAAGGATGGCCTCTGGAAGAGAACGGGCACACACAGCAGTATCTTGATGCCACGGATTCCTGGTTTTTCAGGGCGTCTGCAGCACATGTCTGGGTGAATTCCAGAACCCGATGTGCAAAACAACCCTATCATTATTATTTTTCCGCCTCACTACCACGAAATCCAAAGGAATCAAACATTTACCCATCCTGACCACCCGCAAAATGCAGAGGAGGAACCAGCAACAGGCGGAGGGCAGGAAGCACCCCGGAAAGGTGGGGACGGTACCCGGGGCGTGCAGCACAAAAATCCTCGCTCCAGGCTGCGGCACAGCGCGGAAAAGCCCGACCAGTCACCCGGCACCTCCCTGCCTGTCCCGGTGAGTCGCTGCAGCCCCGGTAACCGAGCCCCCCGCTCCTGCAGGGCCCCCCGGTAACAGCCCCGCGGGGGAGTGTGCACCGTTCTGTGCCCAAATTAACCCCAAACCACCGCGTTCAGGGGATCCGCCCCCGCAACCGGGCCGGGGCTTCTCCCGCCTCCCGGCCCGGGATCGCCCCCGGCACCACCGCCCGCTCCGCTGGCCCGGGGAGCGCCCGTGTTCTTCGGTGTCCGCTCCCCGCTCACGTCTCGCCGGTACTGCCCCGGGGCTGGGCCGTGTGCCCCGCCCGGTGCCCGGTTCTGAGCCCGATCTCCGCTCACTCTGGCCAGCACCGCCCCGGGACCAGGCCGTATCCCGGTACCGGTGCCCGCTCTCTCAGCCACGGGGCCGGGCCGTATCCCGGTACCGGTGCCCGCTCACTCTCAGCCCCGGGGCCGGGCCGTATCCCGGTACCGGTCCCCGCTCCCTCTCAGCC
>VZTG01005930.1:96927-110573 GCA_013397845.1 Melanocharis versteri
GGGCTCCGGGACCCCCGAGAGGCATCGGGGGGGCTCCGGGACCCTCGGGAGGGATGGGGGAGCTCCGGGCCCCCCATGGGGTCACACAGGGGTCCTGGGCGGATTCGAGAGCCCCAGCAGGGCCGGCTGGAAGCCCCCAGGGGAGGGCTGCAGACCCCCCAGGAGGGGCTGTTTGGGTAGTTGGGTGCTCAGGAGGTTTGGGAGCCCCGAAAGGGGTTAGGGGTGCTTTGGGGTGAAGCGGGAGCCTCTGGGAGAGGGGTAAGGCTGAAGGTTGGGGTCCAGAGATGGGGCTGGAGATGCGCTGTGGGCTCCCAGAGTGGGGTTGGGGGGGATGAGACCCCCTTGGGGAGGGGCTCGTCCCACTCTTGCAGAGACAGGGGTTGGCTAGGGAGGGATGTGGCCTCTGTAGGGGAAGGGATCACCGGGTCCCCCCAAATGGCACCTGGCGGCAACGCGGGGGGCTGAGGTCAAGGCCCTTCTGAGCCTGGCCGGTGTAGGGTGGGAGAAGGGTCCTCATGGGACAGCAAAACAGCTGCGCCCCTTCTCAGGGTAAATCCTGGGGTGCTCCGGGCCCCGGATGCCCTGTGCCAGGGGTGGTTGGCATTGCTGGCTCATCCCGAGCATCACAAAACTCCCGGAAGGCTCCTGTGCTCCCAGGGGCACGGAGCGCTCCGGAGCCCCGAGCCCCCAGACCCCCGGGCGGGGGGGGAAAAATCTCGTCCCAGCTTTGGGCTGGAGACCCCGAGACCGGGGTGGCCGAGGATGGAGAGGCAGGGATGCCTGGAGTCGGCACGGATCGTTCGCACAGAGGGTTCCGCCGTCTGCTTTTGCCGTCAGAGCAGGACTTGCTCCGAAAGGAGTTCGCTGCCGTGCTGCGGAGCTGGGGCTGCGGCTCGGTGTTTGCCCCGGGGACGGGCTGGGATCCTCGCTCGGGGCCGGGGGTCCCTGCAGGGCAGCGCTGTCCCGGGGAGGGCTGCGACACGTCGCCAGGACGGGAAGGAAGGAGGAGAAACCTTCACCGCTGCTTCCTGCCCCGGCTGCGCTACCAAAGATGGGCACGGCTGCCTCCGAGCCGGCGGCGGGGCTCTGCTGACACCTAGTGAGGCTCTCCAGGTCCCGGCTCCGCTGCGGGACATCCAAAAACCTCCCCCTGCGCGTGTCGGATGGGGGAACACCCAGCTCGCGGTTATCCCCCTTCCTCCGGGGTCCCGCTCCCCTCCGAGCATCCCCCCGGCTCCCCGCGCTGCCCAGCAGGACCCGCACTGCCCTCAGCCCGTCCTTCCCAGCAGGGCTGCAGCTTCTCGAAGCTGTTTCGTGGTTTCTCGCCCCGTTTCGCACTTTTCCCACACCCGCTGTGCCTCTTGCCCTGTGTCCATCACCGTCAGACACGGTGCAAAATAGAAAAATAAGACACCGCCACTGACTTGTGTTTTACAGCATCCTAAAAGTCGCTGCAGTGAAGAACCAGCGCGGTCGTGCCTCAGCAGAGCAGGGCAGGGGGAAGCCCGGCGGGCAGCACGGGCAGCAGCTGTCCTCCAGGGCCGGATCCATGGGCAGAGGAAGGAGAAATACCAGAGAATGGGGGGAGGAACGAGAAAGAACCTGAGAATGGATGGCCCAGCCCAGCCCCAGGCGGGGTGTTTGCTCCTGGGGTGGGTCTGTTCGGCTGAACGCGATTCCTGGAGGAACAAAGAGCGAGTTCCTGGTGGGGCTGGGGCACGGAGGAGCTGCGTGTTTACAGGCTGTAAAGTCACCTTCCTGGTGCCCCATAAAATGTGGCAACCTGCTCCATCCCCGCCACGAGTTTAGAGCCTCATCCCCCTTTCCTCCAAGCACCACGGGAATATTTGCTTCCTTTTCCAGCCATGTTTTGTCTAAAATGCCTGTGTCCCTCAGACAGCAGCCTTTGGCTTTTTGCAGCCACAGGAGAGCACTTGTCCCTTGTTGTGGGGTGAGGAGGGCACTTGGCCGAGCTGCAGCCCAGCTTCATTCCTGGGAAAATGGATTTTTATTTTTTTTTTCCAGCGGGAAACCACGTCACTGCCCCATCATTTCTGTCCACGTAGGGTAGTCCTGAGGCTGCTAACAACCTTGGGAACAGTGGCTTTTGCAAAACATTAACCAAAGCCCACCAAAACACGTCAGCTTGTATTTGCAGACGAAGCCAGTGACCTCAGCCTGGTGGCACAGACAGGGTGACCCCTGGGGACATCTGTGACACCCATCCTGCACAGCTGGCCCGGGTTAACTCCGCTGTCCCCAGGTGGTGACAGAGCCCAGCACCTGCCCCCAGCACAGCCCTGCTCCAGCATTCCTGCTGCTCCTTCCCAGAACTTCCCAGGCTGAGCTAACTTCCAGCTGGATCTGCCCCGTGATCCAGCCTCTCTCTGGGGACACTGGGGTGACACCCCTGTCACTGGGAACCTCTGCTGGTTCAGCTTGAAGTGTCTGAAACCAGCCCTGGGCAATTCCTGCTGCTTTTGGATCCTTCCAGCTCAGGGAACTCCATCGCCACCTGGAGCCACTGGAATGTCCCACAAATCCTGCTGCCAGATAAACCCGAGGCTTTTTGCCCTTTCCCTGCAGATAAGGAGGGGGGTTATTCCTCACCCTCTGCAAGGAGAGACTCTTCACACTTCCACTTCTTCCCTGCAGGGTGAATGGACTCAGCATGGCTGCTGTCACCTCTGGAATTGTCCCTCCTCCTGCCTTCACCTGCCTGAGCCAGCGAGGTCCTGCCTCTTGGTGCCAGAGGATGGAGTTCTGCAGGTTCCTGTGCTGCCTTTTGGAGCTACAATTGATGCTGGTTTGGTTTTGTCCCCCAAGCAGAGCAGAAACCCTCTGCTCCCCACCCGCACAGGCCCCCCCAAGCTCAGGGCTGGCCCAGGAGCCTGTTGGAGCCCCTCAGCTGGGATCTGGGGCTGATTCCCAGCCCTGGCAGCTGGCTCCTGGGAGGCACCGGGTTCCTGGGGCACAGCCCATCTGCCCCGAGAGGCAGCAGCCCTGCAGGTGTGAGCACGCAGCTGGCACCCTGCGTTTTCCACCTCCTGGCTCTGATTCCCTGCCACACACCCGCAGGACACGGCAGCCCCGGCACCTCAGCTCTGCAGGGAGATGCTTCCCAGCGCTCAGATGTATTTGCTCCATGCCCATGGCGTGTGTGGATTAAGCCAGAGCACAGCTGTGGGTACAGGCAGCCCCTCCCCGTGTGTTTTTTGCCACTCATTTCTTCTCCGTGCTTGGGGTGAAGCCCTCTGTAACCACAACCGGAGCAAGATCCCTGCTCCCAGGCTGGAGCTTTGCCCAGGGCTCAGGTGTTATCAACTCCCACGGTCACTTTCCCCTCACACATCTCATTTTCTTAAAAGCCTCAAACAGAAGAGGTGTGGGCAGCGAGGAATATCCAGGCCCCAGTTCAAGCTCCTCTGCATGGTTTTAGCCTCTTGGGCTGGCTGCAAAAAACCCGAACAGAGACTCCTCCTCCCGAACTCCACAGAGCCGAAACAAGGAAGCAGAGAATAAAATGTCCCTTATTTCTGCTGAAACTCTTTGAAAAAAAAAACCAAACAAAGGCTCGCAGCAATCTTTCAAATCCTTGGAGGCAGCAGCACTGCCCACAGCCCTCAGAGGCAGCCAGGTCGTGGCAGTGGCCGGGATAACTCCTGGCAATCCCAGCCAGGAGCAGTGCAGGGATCAGAACATTCCCAACAATCCTGAGCTGTGGTGGCCGGAGCCTTCCTCCTCCTCCTCCTCTTGCAGAGGGTGCTCCTGACACCCAGCTGCCCTGCCACAGGGGCTGCAGAGAGCGCTGGCTTTGTCCCCCTGCTGTCCTGCAGGCTCCATCCCTGGGAGAGCAGGGAGCTCCCCAGCCCCAGCCAGCACTGCCTCCTGGCCCTGCCGAGCACAAAGCCAGCTCCCAGCCTTCTCACACCATCCCTCTGCCTTCTTTCCACGGCCACGGGGCCTGGAGGAGCATTCCCAGCTAATCCCTCGGGCTATTTTTAAAGCCCATCCTCATTCCTGTCCTTTGTACCCAAATGTGGAACAAAGGCTGAGCCATCCTTCCCCCCAAACCCCCTGCTCCCAGCTCAGCCCCGGCCCCACCAACTTCTCGGTGTGACCAATGCGCTCAACAAAAGGCAGCAGCCCTGTCCCCTGCTGCGGTGGCCTTGGGGACAGAGCAGAGCCGGCACAAACCGGGAATTCACCCCATCCATGGGGGTGGCTGCTCCATCCCTGCTGCACCCGCCCTGTGCTGACTCCAGCCCCCTTTTCCCGAGCTACACTTGCTGCTGGAGGCGTCGGGGAGGGCAGGGCTCTCCCCTTTTCTGCTGTGGGAGCAGGGAATGCGAGAGGATGGTAAAAATATCCGGGGAGATTAGTGCTCCCCCAGGACCCTGCCCCGGCAGCCAGTGTTGAGTGTCACCCACAGCCTGCATTCCCTTTCTCTCCGCTCCCCAGCTGCCTCTCCTGTTTCCAGCCTCGAGTTCACGATCTCCACTGGCAGCACTTTGATTTCATTCCTCCCTCCACCCCCGTTCCCCTCTTGAAAAGGAGGAAATAATGGAGCCTTTGTTGGATGGCTGCGACACAGGCACCGAGCAAGGAGCTGCACGGGGGCAAGGGGCTGAGCACAGCCTCCTGCCTGGATTATGGCATTCCTGCACCACGGCTCAGGGAGTCAATCCTGCACCCTGTGGTGTGTAAAGGGACGCTGGGCTTGCTGACAGCCGTGAAAAATCCCAGCAGAGAGAGAAAAAAAAATCCTTCACACCCGCTGCCGACTTCCCCCACTTTTATGTAAATTAGGATTAACAGGTCCTCGGGTTTGGGTTCTGTACAGATATATACAAACAGGAAACAGCCCCATATTTACATCATTAAGTTAATTAGGCTCTGTAAAAAAAAAAAAGAGATCAGCTCCCACATTAGTGCCCTCTGTAGAGACAGCAGAGGTGAGCTCACGTCCTGGGCGCGGGCACACTGACAGTGTAATGTACACTAACGATCACCCCCAGGCAGGGCAGTGGGCACAAAAACCATCCCAGTCTGGGCTTCCCTGCCCTCCAGAGCCCGGCAGGGACAGTGCTTGTGTCTGGTGAGGCACCACCAGGTGTGTAATGTACACTACCAGCACTCTGTGGGCCCCGTGCGAGGCACGGGACGGGCACAGATCCCGAGTTCGAGGCGGTGGATGCTCCACGCGGCTCCTCCAGCGCCTCCAGTGGAACCGGGCTGGGCCAGCCCGGAGGGGACGAGTCCCTGGGGAGCCCCAGGGGGAGCAGACAGACCCAGACGAGTCCCTGGGGAGCCCCAGGGGGAGCAGACAGACCCAGCCCGGGTCACACGATGCTGGCCAGTTCTGTGTTGTCCGACTCCGAGCTGCTGTTGCTCTCCTCCCTGGGGGAAAGAGTTGGGAATGAGGCATGGATTAAGCCACAGGAGCAAGGTCTGCACCCCAGTAATATCTGCCTCGGGGCACAGGAGCTTCCACAGGGATGTCAGTGCCTCGTGCACCCCCCACACGAGTTTTGGGTGGTAGCTGGGGCGGGTTCCCGCTGATCTCCCAACACTTCACGCCAGCTCTTTGGAAGTTGGGATTGGGAAAACAAGTCAGCCCTTCCCTCATGCCACCGCCCACGTGTCCTGGAGGATTCCTGGACAAGTCACAGTGTGTCCCAACCCGTCGGATCCTGCCCCCACACACACCCCCAGACGTCGTGATTGCTGCCTGCCACTCACCTTAAATCCTGCAGGGCTTTCTTGTTTTTCCTCCGCTTCTCCTCGTCGATGGGATACAGCTTGAACAGCAGCAGGCTCAGCAGGATCAGCCCCACGGGCACAGCAGACACCAACATCTTCAGCGTGAAGTTCACCTGGCCAGGCTGGGAGCAGCCCCGGGTCTGGTACCCTGCAAAGCTGTGGGCAGAAAGGCACCTTCAGGCAGAGGAAACGGGGTTTGCAGGAGGTCACCTGCTCCCTGTGGGGACAGCTCTGGAGCCACAACCGGACTGAGATCTCATCAGCTCCCTCCCAGAGCTGGGGAAGTGCCTCCCTCCCTGCCCTCCCCTCAGCTCCCACGCAGGAACTCACTCCAGGCTGAGCGTGGAGATGCCCAGGGAGACCCCGGCAGTGAACTTGGTGAAGAAGACGTAGAAGGAGAAGAAGATGGCCTCGTGGCCGTGGGAGCTGGGGTGCTGCAGCTTGAAGTCATCGACGACATCGGGCAGCATGGACCTGTGCAGAAAGAGGGACGGTGACCACCAGGACTGAGACAACAAAGCACCTCCTCTCTGCTGAGAGCATTTCCCTCAGGAGCCCCACCTGGGACTGAAAACACTGCAAAAAAAAAAGCCTTCTGAGGGTTTTTAACCCCTCTGGCAGGCTCTGGGAGCCCCTTGCCCAGGCCCTCACACTCACCAGGGCAGCAGGAAGGCGGCTGCCACGCTGATCCCGGCGGCGACAGCCACGACGTAGGTGACAAAGAGGTTACTGTCCAGGACAACCACCACGATGAGGAAGGGGATGGCAGACTGCAGAGGGGGCAGAGACCAGGCTGGGATCAGCAGGGCCCGGCCCAGACCCCCAGCTTTTCTCTCTCCCACAGATCCCAGCCCTCCAGCTGCGGGGACAGCCAGGGAACCAGAGGTGCAGTGTCCCTCCCCGAGCCCCACAGCACACCGAGGACAGCACAAGCAGCAGGAGGAGGGACAGGCACCAAATCGCCATTAGCAGCAGCCCCTGCCCAGCTCTGGGCTCTTTTGGGGGAATCTGCTCATCCTGTGTGGTACAGACCATGCCCACATGCACCCCACATGGGAGGGGACACTCACTGAGATGCCCACGTAGACAGCTGTCTTCTTCCCAAAACGGGTCAGGAACCACTGCCAGAAGGGAATGGTCAAGGTGGCCGAGAGCTGTGGGAAGAGAAGGGTCATGGTGTTGGCTCTTCTCTGCAGGAACAGCCCTTCCCAGCAAGGAACAGCTCCTGGCACGGCCTCCTCCCACCCCAATTCTGGCACCTGTGATTCCCACGTGTTCCCGGGGCTGGCACGAAGCCACACGTGGTGCGTGGGGCCACCTCCTCCCCCAGTGCAGAGCCCTGGCACCACACCTGTCTCGACAGAGGCAGCATCTCACTCAATCCTCGGTGCTGGGAAGGGACCTGATCTTGTCACCCGCACACAGCGTGGCCAGCAGCCAGGCTCTGTGGCCACCATCCAGGCTCTGTGGCCACCACGGCACCTTGGACCTTTCCACCCCATTGAGGAGACGGTGGGAAGTGCTTCCAGGAATGAGGCAAGCTGGAAAGAGCTCTCAAGGAGCTGTTTTGCTCCATGTTCCTGGCAGTAAACACTGAGACCCTTTTCTCAAAGCGGGGAGGGGAAGGAGACAAGTGGCAGGATTTGGACAAAAGGCCCCCACGGCTCCTGGTCTCCCCTATCTGTGGCCTTGTTCACGCAGGAACAAAGGCCCTGCTGTTCCTGCCAACCCACCCGGCCTCTGCAGGACATTTGGCAGCTCCTTCTCCCTCCCCTTGTCCCAGGGGACCTCTGATCACTGGCCCTGTGGCCCTGTGCCTCCCCTCAGCCCCCCGTCCCACGCCGGCTCCCAGGGAGCACCCGCTGGACCCCAGCAGGGTCCCAGCCCCCCGGGGGCTCCAGGACAGGGCCGTACCCACCATGATGGCCAGCAGGATGTTCTGGAACTCGTTGCGGAAGCCCAGGGTGTAGGTGCAGAAGAGGGCGAAGTTTCCCTCCAGCAGCTGTGGGAAAGGCGGACAGGGGTCAGGGGGGACACCCGGCCACCCCGGGGGGGACACGTCTGTCCCCACACAGCTGCACCCCCAGCGCAGGCAGGGGAAGAAAGCGGCCATTCACCCACCCTGCCGAGGGCACGAGGCCACATCCTCCTCCCTGTGCCCGGGGCAGCTCCGGCCCATCCACCACGTGCTCCCAGCCCCTGGGATCGTCCCCACAGCCACCCCCACGCTGCTGCTGCTGCTGCTCCCAGTCCCCAGCCCTCCCAGCTCACCATGAAGGCCAGCGAGGTGAAGAGGAAGCCGGCGATGAGCTTGATGTAGGGCCCGTGGTTCATCACCAGCTTCAGCCCCTGGAAGAAGGAGACAGGCTCGTCCGACTGCAGCTCAGAGGACTCTGGGGAGCAGAGATCAGCCCAGCGTTAGACCCCCCACCAAAACAGCACCCATGGGTGCCCCCCATCCCACTGCTCAGCACCCTCCACAACCCCTGCCCACCCACAGAATCCCAGCCCAAGGCAGTCAGGGCAAGCCTGCCCTCACCCGGGGTCCCTCAGCCCCATGGAGCAGCCTGGCTGATTCCCACAGGATAAGCAGGGACAAGGAAGGACAGAAGTTTGGATATCACGTGCCCCCGGGATGCCCTGGTTGGCACTGGCAACCTTGGGCAGCCAGCAATGGGTGAGATAAAGGTTATCTCTGGCAGCAGAGCAGAGCTGAGTCCTCACAGCCGTGCCTAACAGAGCCCAGGGGTGCTCTGGCCTTCTGCAGCACCTCCCCAGACCCAGAGCTCAGCTCCACCTGCCCCTCTCCTCACGGGCTTGACCTACGAGTGAGGGGCCAAGAGCTGCTGGAGAGGAAGGAACAGCAGCGCTTCCAGGAGTCCCGAGCATTCCAGCCCCTCTCCAGCCTCACCTCTCCTCTCCCTCACGCCCAGCAGCAGGATGAGGGCACAGAGGATGTAGAGCCCCCCGATGACCCCCGCAGCAATCATGTAGGCGTTTCTCTGTGCAAGAGAGGGAGCAGCAGTCAGTCAGGGGAGGGGCTCATCCCTGCTCCAAGGGCAGCACAGGGCAGGGGATCCCCAGCTTACGGTGTCTGTGAGCGACTCGGTGTCGTGGGTCATGTTCAGCTCCTCCATGGCCACCGAAGAGTTGGCCGAGCCGAAGAAGAAGGGGCTCCCGATGCAGGGAGTGTCCACTTTGCCAACGATCTGGCCCTGGATGGCAGTGCCCAGCACGGTGCCCAGCACCTCCACGGTCATACCTGGAGGGAGAGGCCGGAGGGACTGAGCACAGCCCCTGCCCACAGCAGAGCTGGATCCTCAGCTGGGATTCACCAGGGAGAAATGAGCCAGCCCAGCCGTGCTACAGCTCCCTCCAAATCCCACAGGGATAGGGAGGAAAGGGAAGGGGGGGAAGAGGGATTGGGGGGGAAAAGGGAAGGAAGGGGGGGCTCTTACGGTAGGCAGTGGCCGAGTCCCGCTCGCTCTGCTCCCTGCTGATGAACATGGTCAGTGCTGAGTAAGGCACGTGGAAGCACTGCAACGGCACAAGAGCTGGCTCAAGGAAGATGTAAAAGCCCGAGGCACCTGGGGCAGGGTGGTTTCTGCCCCTCCGTGCAGCTCAGCAAGGGGCAGGCAGGGCTTGGCAGCCTCCAGCCCTCGCCCACCACCCCGGTGTGAGCAGAGCCTGACTCACCGTCACAAGGGTCTGGAAGGCACAGTAGAAGACAAGATACCACACCACTTGTCCTGTGGAGATGTCTGGCACGAACCAGATGAGGAAGTAGGAGATGATGGCGAAAGGGGTGGAGAACATGATCCTTTGAGAGAACAAAGTGTCAGCCTTGTGGGCACGGCCAGCCCAGCCCAGCCCTCCCTGCCTCCACACATCCCGTGGGGTTCAGGCATCTCCTCTGGGGGCTCCTGAGCTGCCCCAGGGTGATCCAAACCAGGCTGAAGGCAGCAGCTCAGGTCTCACAGGGCCAGAAGAGCTGACTCGGTGTTCCAGAGAAGAGCTTTCCTTGCACTAACAGAGATGTCTCCTTCCACAGAAGCGATTGATCTGCTCCTGCCTTTGGCTTCCACCCCCAGCCCCAACCTCTCCCCCAGGCAGCACTGCTGTGTTCAGCAGGATGTAATCGCCTCCCTCAACCTGGCAAGGGCTGGGGAGCAGCTGGGGAGCAGCCAGGCAGCTCAGCCCTGCTCCCCCAGCAGCCAAAAACCTCTCACCAGCTTGGCTTTGCTGCCAAGGCCCCCCAAGCCCTGGCCCTGGGGTCAGCCCTGCTCTGCTGGCAGCAGTGGAGCAAACCACCAGCCAGCAGCAGGCTGGCTCCTTCCCCCACCTCTGCCCAGCCTTCCAGAGCTGTGGGAGCAGGGACGTGGGGATGCAAAATGCAACAGAGAGGATCAGAGGGGACTGCTCAAGAGCTGGGCCTTGGCAGCAATTCCTGTAGGATCTGCCAGCAAGGGCACCCACCCTCCTCATCCAGCAGATCTCATAACCCCTGTCCTGCTGCAGGACAGCCAGGGCACAGCTCTGCCAGCACCAGCACCCCAGGGACACCACAGGCACCCCAGGGACACCACAGGCACCCCGGGCCCCCCATCACTCAGGAGAGCACGGGAGAAGGAAGCAGAGAAGCGAGCCAGGTGTTGAGGTTAAACCCACACCTGTTTAGGAGATGGATTTTGCTGGGGGATTTGCGAGCACCCTGCGCTCCACAAACCCCAAGGCTGCCAGGAGCGAGTCCAGCAGAACTGGACACGGGACAGAGCCACTCAGGACCAGGGCCGGCCCTTCACTGCCAGGGTACAGCGAGATCTTTCCGTCCGGGCTGACGCACAGGACGCAAAGTTTAAATTTAAAGTCCGGCAGGGAGCGGGGAGAGCGAGGAACAGAAACTCCGTGGATGGAGAGCAGCGACACAAGCACTGCACAGGACCCAACACATGCACATTTTTCCGCGCCCACGTCACCCCGTCGGGGAAGGAGGGGGGAGGAAAGCGCCGAGCAGCTCCAGCCCCTCCTCGCTGCCTCTTATCTGCGCTCGCATACGCGGAGCCAAGGGAAACATGGAGCCAAACGCTGAATGAAATCACCAGAGCGGCGCGGCGGCAACGGCGTCACGCTCGCCATCGCATGAGCGTCAGATGTGCCAACTCCCCGTGGGTGAACCCCCAGCACCGGCCAGGGCTGACCACAGCTCCTGGCAGGCAGAGGAGTGACTGGGAGTAACCCCTGACCCAGGGCGAGGTGATTGAGGCGCTCTCGGAGGCGCTGCCGTGACGTGCCCCGGCGCTCATTGGCCCTGCTCGATGGTGTGTTCCTTTGTGCCGCTCGCACACCCCTTCCCGGCCGCCTTCCACCGTTTGCAAACGGCTGCTGCCCCCCCCCGCAGAAGGTCAAAGCCAAGGGTTTTTCGGTCACCGGCACCTCAAGGAAAAGTTTAGTCAGCGGGAAGTCTGCAGTGGTCAAGGAAATGGGGATCTCAGCTCAGAGCTGGGGACAGAGTGACGTCCACGAGGCTGGGGGAGAGGAGGAAGCAGCCAGTGGATGAGCTGGTAGAAGGAAATGACCCAAAAAAGTGTTTCAAAGAGAGATAACTGAAAGGAGAGAGGTGGTGGCCCTCAGGGAAGGTGTCCTCTCCCTCCCAAGGAACTGGAGCAGCGACAAGCTTTGTGCTGGAGCCAGCTGGGCTCAGTCCCACGGATCAGCCCCTTCAGAGCGCGGCAATAAACCCTCACACACGGCGGGGTCACCTCGCAAGTGTTGAGAGTTGGGGTCGGGCAGCAGCCTTGAGACCACCCCAGTGCCTGCAGCTCCCGGCTTTGCACACAGGGAAACTGAGGCAGCGCCAGCAGCTCTGCCCCCACAGCAGCAACACCAGCCTGGGGCTGCGCAGCCCCGCGGAGCCAGAAAAACCTGGGTTTAAGAGGTTTAAAATCAGCTCGGCTCCATCCAAATCGGACTCAGCGGGCAGCCCTTGAGCCATGCACAATAGCAGCAAGCTCCGGCTGCCCCGGCGCTGCTGAGGGGCCCAGCGCAAGCCGAAAGCTCTGGCTAATTTTAACGAAGCAGGAGCCGCTCGGAGGAATGCGGCCACTTCAGTCCCACCCCCTGCCTCGAGATTAGAGCGAGCGGAGCCATGCGTGGCTCTCCCACACAGCCCCGCGCTAATCTCCGGACCCCAGACCCTGCTGCGTGCAGGGAGAAGCTATTTCAGGCCACGTGTGTGGAGCCTGCCTCCAACAACTGCCTGCTGCTGCTGCCCAGAGCTATTCCAGGAAAGCCAGGAAGCGGAGGGTATAATCTGTGGGGGGAAAGGACCGCGTCCCTCCAGCTCCACGCCCCCCGTGCCCACCCTCTCCGTATTTCAGCAATCCCACAGGCGCACGGGGTTATTTTAGCCACTCTGCCCCCACTTAGGCATTAATGCTCCACATCCCGTGCAGGAACAGGTGTCCAGGGATGTCCTAAGCCTGCCCTGGGTGCAGGCGTGAGCCGTCTGGGGGTTCACAAAGCCCATCTCGTCTGCTCTAAGTCCCTTCACCCAGCTCCCAGGGCGGCGGGAGCACCCACGTGCAGACACCCAGATCCATGACAGCTGTTTCCCTGCCTGGGGAGCACCCTCGTGACTGTCAGCCAGCACTTCCACCGCCTCGGATCGGCCACGCACACACCCCCGGCCCTCCTCCCTGTGCCTGTGATGCCATCTGCTCTGGCTGCCACCACGGCCCTGCCACTCCCCACAGGAACAAAGTCCAGCACGGTGGCAGGGAGCTTGGAGCTTGCAGGTGCACTGACACTGAGGTCAGCCAGGCCCAGCTCGGGAGCAACAGGCACAAACTTGAGGCCACCCAGCTGGTGCTGGCACCTGGGGCTTTTTGGAGCTCTTGGCACCTCACTCGGGTGAGCCAGGGCGTGAGCACGTCCTGCCCTGCACGCCTCGTGCCGGGGATACCCAGAGCTGACTGGAAGAGCTGTGACACATCAGGCAGGGAATGCAGGGTGCTGCCAGCAGCTCTTACCAGGGCATCAGGCGGCCGAAGCGGGTCCAGGAGGTTTTGCTGATGAAGAAGCCCACCATGGGGTCCGTGATAGCATCCCAGACTCGCCCCGCAAACAGGATGATGGAGGCATAGAAAGCGTCCACCTGCAGGAGGAGGAACTTGTGTCAGGACAGGCAAATCCCTGGTGCTCCCAGCTGCCCTTCCTGAGCCCCTCAGGACCACCCCAACCCCACCTACTGTGACCCCACCACCGTTTGGGAGCAGTCCCTCAGTCTCTCCCCCTCGTTCAGGGGGATTTGAGGCTCCCAGCACCTCCGAGCACTGCCCCACCACGCTCTTTCCACACGGAATTCCCACATCTCAAAGCAGAGCTCTCCAGACCCAGCATAAGGGAGCCCACGGGCTCTCCCCACGCCGTTTCCTCCCCTCCGTGTTCCACACCGACCCGGCACGCTGCGGGTCCGTGGTGCCCCCCCAAAACAGCCGCCACGACCCCGCTTTGTCCCGTGGGGACCCCAAGCACGGCAACAACACGCGTGGGACCGGCCCCGGGGGGATCCCCGCAGCCCCCGGGGGTCTGGCGGCGGTCGGGGCGCTGCCAAGCCCCGCGTGGTTCCATCCCCCGGGCAAAGCGGCCCCGGGAGCTCCGGGACCCGCAGCCCCGGTGCCAATCCCGCCCCCCAGCCCAGCCCAGCCCAGCCGTACCTGCGCCACGTCCAGGAGGTAGATCTGGAGGAAGAAGCCGAGGGCGCAGCCCGTGATCTGGTACGGAGCCCCGCCGACGGCGTAGCACAACTTGCTGCACACCGACAGCCGCTCGCGGCTCTCCTGCAACCGGGACCGGCGGCGTTAGCGACCCCGGGGAAGCGCCCC
>VZTG01005930.1:110607-122916 GCA_013397845.1 Melanocharis versteri
CATCCCTTCCCTCCACCCCAGCCCTTCATCCCTCAGGATCGCGGAGCGGTTTGGGTTGGAAGGAGCCTTAAAGCCCGTCTCGTTCCACCCCCCAGCCAGGTTGCTCCGAGCCCCATCCTCCCTGGCCTTGGGCACTTCCAGGAATGGAGCATCCACCGCCTCTCTGGGCAGCCTGTGCCAGTGGCCCACCGCCCTCATCGTTAAAAACTTAGTATCTCACCTAAATCTCCCCTCTTCTGTTTTAAACCATCAGCCCTCATCCTGTCACAGCAGGCCCTGCTAAAAAGGATGCAGGGGACACTCGCGGTGTCCCCCTCCCTGGATGGCCACACGGACATCGATCCCAGCCCCTCTCAGCTGTGCCAGCTGCTGTTTGCCGGCCAGTGAGCACACACAGACTTGTGTCAGTGTCGTGTCACCGCAGTGACAGCCACCAGCTGCCCTCAGTTCAGGCCACCAGGGTTCAAAGATCACCCTGAGATGAGGCTGCAGAGCAGGGCTGAGCCAAGAGGGCCAGCGTGGCACCAGTGCCACTTCCCGAGTGCCACTTGGAGCTGGGCATGGGGCTGGGGACAGGCAGGAAGGACAGGGCCTGGGGTGCAGCAGAACCTGAGAGATGAGCAGGGTGGGTGGCCCAGCAGCTCCAGGCACTCCCTGTTTTCAGCACTGAGCTGGTGTCACCACTGACTCACAGTTTCTGGCCCCTCATCCACCCTCAGTGGGGTCCCCTGGCTCTGCCTTGTGTCACAGGGATGTCACCCCCCTGAGAATGCAGGCCTGTGTGAGGCTCCAGGGTGTCCAAATCAGTGACACAAAAAATACCTTGAAACAAGAGAGGAGTGAAGTGTGGGCGGTGCCACTCGCCCAATCAGCGTGGCACAGACCTGCCTCAGTTTCCCTCTTGCCCAGGAGCAGAGGGGACTCCTGTGGTGGCACTTGACCATCCTCTAGGGACCAGACTCCCCACTGTGTGTGACCCCAGCACTATTGCTCTGCTCCCTCTGTCCCAGGGGCTCCTCAGCTCCTGGGAATGCTTTGGCATTCCTGTCCTTGAGCAAAGCGCTCAGGAGCTGCCTCCTGGGCAAACGCGGCTTTACAGGAACAAAGAGACGGCCTTTGAGACAGAAATTGTGCAGAAAGATCACAGAGAGGTGAACCCAGCCCTGCATACGAAGAGGAGAAGTAGACAGACCAGGATTTCCCCGGATTAGGAGGATTTTCTCCCCCAGATCTGGTATTGCACAATTTCCGGTGGGGGATTTGAGCCCTTCCTCCCGAGCAGATGCTCTGGGGACCCTCACGGTGATAAATGACCCGCCAAGGGCTGATCCCAGTGGGAATGTCCCTGCAGCAGCTCCTGCCAAGCCTGGGGACTCCAGGGACACACAGGTGGTTGGGGCTGGGCCTCTCACAGGGTCACCCTTGCCACCAGGACCAGCTCAAACACCCCTGTGACAGTGACTCTACACCAGCCTGGCCTCCACATCCCTCATCTGGGGACACCACTGGGGCCTCTTCGGGGATGGGACCCAAATGCTGGCCCTGGGGACATGGAAGGACGGGAGCTCCAGCGCATGATGCCATCCCTCCTGCCACCCACACCTCCTGCTGTCACGCATCCGGCACAGACCGGAGCAGGATCTGAGCAAGTGTGAGAGCACCCGAAACCAGACAGCCCTGCCAGGGAGGATGGGCTTGGGGGAAAACAGCAGCGAGGTGATCCCAGAGCTTTTGGGGGAGCCACAGACCAGCCTGAGCAAGGGGATAGCACTGCCTGACACCGCGGGGCTTCTCCAGGGCTCAGGGCACCTCCTGCTGTCACCAGGGTGTGACAGCGACGAAACGGGTGGAGGGAGTGAGGAGGCAGCAGGGCTGGAGCCAACGGCGCATTTTCCTCTCATTCTCTCCGCGCTCTCGGAGTGGGTGGCGGCGTGCCCAGGGAGCTGGGGCTGGTGTGACCCCGGGGCTGTGGGCACTGTCCCCCTCCCTGTCAGGCTGGGCAGCATTTAGTGGTCTTCCTGCGGCCCAAAGGGGTCGGGATGGCATTTTGCAAACCTCCAGCCAGGCTCCGTGGCTGCTACCCAACAGCTTCTTGGGGACAAAGGGGACTCACTGCATGGCAGCACGTGGCAGCTGCCCTGTGCTGCCCACCCCTCTCCTGCGTGGGACCCTGGGGACCGTGCCACAAGGCAGAGGGGGACGGGATGGGGCCAGGATGTGCTGGCACAGCCTCTGCTCCCGCCCTGAGCATCCAGGACTCCCATGGGGACGGCAGAGTGGCTCGAAGGCTGCTGCTGCAGCGGGATGGGGACAGCCAGAGGCAGAGCCCCAGCCCAGGACACCCCTGGGACACCCGTCAGGCGGGGGGGTGGCTGCCCACTGCGGGGAGGAGCTCTGGGGTCTGGGACGTCAAAGCCCAGCCCTGCTGGCAGCGGGGATCCAAAGGGCGCGGGGCCCTGGGGAGCTGCGCTTGCATCACGCGTGGAGCCGTGCCAGCCGCCGGCAGGGCCACGGCAGCTCCCGTGGGGCCGTGCCAGCACCGGGGACACGCACTCGCCGCTGCCTGGGGACCTGCGCCACGGCCGGGGGTATCCTGTCCCGTGGGTGGCCCCTCTGTCTCGGTCACCTGAGCCCCCGGGGCTGTCACCCAGCCACCCAGCCACCCACCCTGTTTGCTCAGCCGGCGCTGCAGCGGGAGGCTCTCGGCTGCTGTTTGCCCGCTGCCTGGAGAGGCCGCGATGAAAGGGCTGCGCGGCCCCTCCAGCCCTCTCCAGAGGTGCTTCTGCACCTTCAAAGCGTCCGGAGCCCCTTGAAGCCGGGACAAGCTCCTGCCTCGCCCTGGGACGGACTGCGGGCGTCCCCGAGGCCGGCGGGGAGGAAGGGAGGAAGGAAGGAAGGAAGGAAGGAAGGAAGGAAGGAAGGAAGGAAGGAAGGAAGGAAGGGAGGGAGGGAATAAGCTAAAAAGTGTAATTCAAACCCTAAAAATGTATAATAGTAGATGGGAAGCTCTCACATTTCACCATCATTTCCAAGGTGGATGGGACTGGCACTTACCCNAAGGAAGGAAGGAAGGAAGGAGACGTGGCCGGGCGCTGCAGGCTGGAGGGGGCTCGCTCCTGTGCCTGCGGATGTGTCGGTGCTGGAACACGCGGCTGGGGGCAGTGCCAGCCGTGTCCCCAGCCACGGCCGCTTGTCACCGCAGGCGCTGGGACAGGACAAACCTCTGTGGCAGCTCAGTCTCTGCCCTCAGTGCGGGGCGATTTGTTTCCCGAGGAGGAAGGGAGGGCTTCACGCGCGCTTCCCAGGGAGGGAAGAGGGCGGGAGCAGCCCTGAGGTGGGAGGATTCCAGCCGGTGACACCCTGGGGACATGCCCGGGGCTCCCAGCCTGGCTGGAGGCCGGGGCCGAAGCTGAGCTCGGAGCACGAAGGGAACATCATCCCGCACTCCGCTGGGATTCCCGGATCCCGCAGCTCCGGCCCCGCGGGCACGCGGGCGGGATTGGGATGCTCGGGGCTGCACTGAAAGGGTCAGGAGAGCTTTTAGGGCGATCACGGGGACCCCGCGGCTGGGGAGCCACAGCCCCGGGCGAGCACCCTGCCAGGTGCAGGAGCCGGCAAAGCTTTGCAAGATCCGCCGAGCCCCGAGCCAGCAAGGGAAGGGCCGGAGCCGCCCCGGGACACACCGGGACACACCGGAGCACATCCCCCGCGTGGGGACCCCGGGACAGCCCCGCTCCCAGCCCTGCCCCTCTGCCTGCCCGGTGCCCGCTGCCGGTGGGGAAACTGAGGCACGGAGTGATGGGCAGCGCTGTCCCCCCGGGCGGGGGGTGCCCGGTGCGGTGTTCCCCGCGCGTCCCCGTCCCCGCCGCCCCACGGACGGTGCTCCGGGGCCCGGCAGGTGGCGCCCGGCGCCCGCCGGTGGCGGCGGACGGGGACGGGGACCGGGGGAGACCGGGGGGAGCTGTGATGGACCGAGCTGGGCTGGGCTGGGCTTGTCCGTGCTGGGTTGGGCTGGGCAGCGCTGGGCTACACTGGGCTGACTGCACTGGACTTTACTGGGCTGTGCCGGTCCGTGAAGGGCATTGCGGGACTGCGCTGCACTGGGCTGTACTGGGCTGCACTGGTCGCTGGACTGGGACAGTTCCCTCCCTCCAGGGCCGGTGCTGCACCCTGGGCACCGTTTCCCCAGTCCCCCCCAGCTCCCAGTGCTGCTGATCCCGTGGCCTCACCCACAGCGGGTGGCGAAGGGACGGTGCCGGGGCTGAAGTGGGTTCACACACCCCGCGGGGGGAATCTGTTGGTTCCGGGTGGACTTTGTACCTCTGCGTGCGTGTGTGTAATAATCAGTGCAGGAGGTGAAAGCCCCACTGTGTTTCCACAACATTTATTGCCCTTTCGAGGAGGAACCTGGCGTTGGAGAGATGCAGCATCCTGCTGGGATGTCCCCAAGGACACGGCGTGTCCCTCCGGACCCCAAGGCTGCGTGTGCCAGGTGCTGCATGGGCAGAATGCTGCTGGTGGGAGCTGCGTGTGTGTCCCAGGACACCCCAGCTTCCCTCCAGCCCGTGGCTCCTGACATCCCCGGCGGCTCCCAACCCCTCCACGGCCCTCCCTCCGTGCACAGACCTCGTTCCTCGTGGGCACTCTGTCCCCCAGCTCTGTTTTTCTGGTGTCTCCACAGCCTCTCCTTGTTTTAGCCAGGTTTTGCTGAAGTTGGTGGCTTTCAGAGAGGAAAATCTCCCAGCTGGGTCTGTGAGGGCTTTGGGAAGGAGTAGGGATGCGTCCGGGTGGCATCCAGCGCGGCACCTGAGCTGGACACAAACACTGAGTGACCCCACTGCTGCCCAGAGCCGGAGCCACTCGCCTGCCTGTGGTGGCAGCGTCCGGTGTGAGCTGGGCAGCCCAACAGGAATTGGGGTGACAGCCGAGCAGGGGGGACAGATGGGAAAGGGCACTCGGCAGCAGGAGACGCTTCCCTGTGACTTGTCCCCCCTCCTCCAGTTTGCTTTGCCCTCGTCGCCAGGCTGGTGGCACAGCTGCGTGTCCCTCCTTAGCGCTCGCAGAGGGGCTCCCCCAAACCCTGCCCCTCCCGCTGGGCCCAGGACGGCGCTGGGAGCCCCCAGGACGCTGCTGGGGACCGCGAGGAGCCCCCAGCCCAGCGCACGGCGCGGCTGCTGGCCCAGAACCCCGTGAGCATCACCGGTAGCGGCACCGGGGACCCCCGAGGTGGGGGGGTGCGCACCCCCCTCATCATGTCCCCTCGGGGGGCGGGGCATGGGGTCAAGACCACGCCCTTTATGCAAATCCCAGCGCGGCGATTGGCGGGGGCGGGGCCGGGCGCCGCGGCCGGGCTATAAGAGCGGGGGAACAATGCGCCCGCGGTCCCGGCTCGGGGGCTGGCGCCGGGGTGGGGGTCCCCCCTCATCCCTGGGGCTGCCCCTCTCCTGAGCGCCCGTTCTTCTCCCGGCCGCCCCCCCCCTTTCCCCGTGCCGCGATGGAGCTTGACTCGTACCAGCACTACTTCTACGATCACGACGCCCAGGAGGATTTCCACCGCTCCACGGCGCCCAGCGAGGACATCTGGAAGAAGTTCGAGCTGGTCCCCACGCCCCCGCTGTCCCCGCTGGGCACCCCCGGGGAGAAGGGGTGCTGCTCGGCGGCGGAGGAGCGCCCGGGATGGCTGTCCCGGTACTGCCTCGCCGGGGAAGAGCCGGAGTATCTCATAGGGACGGGGCAGATCTTCGGGAACCTGAGCGCTTTCATCCTCAAGGATTGCATGTGGAGCGGGTTTTCAGCGCGGGAGAGACTGGAGAAGGCGATGACAGAGAAACTTTCCACGGGCACGCAGAGAGCCAACCCGCACAAGCCGTCCTTCGCGCAGGATTTTGGGTTCAGCAGCTCCGTGAGCGAGTGCGTGGATCCCGCTGCCGTCTTCCTTTGCCCGCTGGCCGAGAGCAAGATCCCCGCATCCTCGGGGTCCGAGGGCCAGAGCGATTCCGGTAAGGGACGGAGCCGCTCCGCCGCCGAGCTGCCCAGCAGGTGCTCCCGGCCTTGCTGGAGCCCGGCGTGGGGAACACGCGTGTCCGCACATGTGCGTGCCGGGAGCCTCCCAGCCAGGCTGCGCCTTTGTTGAGACTCCAAGCGAGCCCCGGTCCCGGCCCCACGAACAAAGCGGGCTCGGCTGCTCCCCTTTCCCTTTTCTCGGGAAACCCCTGCCCCTCTCGGGAGGGTGCGTGGGGCTCCCTCCGGCTGTTGCGTGGGATTCTGGCGGCCCCTTTCCCCCGTCCCGGCCCCACGGGAACCTCGTGGGAAGGTTGAAGGGCAAGTTCGTAGCTCACCGTGGAAAGTTTGGGGTTTTGAGCGCCGCACCGCGCTCTGCCGCCGGCTGGTAAATCCGGCTGCTCCCACGGCCCACCCGGGACGGGCTTCCCTCGGCACGAAAGGCAAAATACGCCCTGGGGGCAGCGGGTTTGGGAGCAGCGGCGTGTCCCCCGGGGCGGCGGGTCGGCAGCACGGGCAGGAGCAGCGGTGCCGCGTCCCAGCCCAGCCCCGGGGCGCGTCTGCCCGTCCCGCGTGGGGGGCGCGGGGGTGTTCGCGTAGGGGGTCGGGCTGGGGCGCGGATACCCCCGACACCCACCCGCCACGGGCGATGCGGTGCCGCTGCCCCGCGTCCCTCCGATCTCACGCCGATTTTCGGTGATTAATTGCAAACACCCTGGGGCTCTCCACAGCCCCCCCGCCCCGTAGCCCCGCCGGGGCCCGGGCGTTGTTTCCCTCGCTGCCGCGGAGGCCGGGCTGACTCGGCTGCCGTGGGAGCGCTGACGCGGTGCCGTGACCCCGTTAATAAATCTGCCGGTGGCCGCCACCTGCGCCCGGTGAGTCACGGCGCGGGGCTTAATGCCATTAGTAGCCCGGGGACTGTAAGCCAGGTCGCGGGCGTTAAGAGGCTTAACCCAAATATGCGGGGGCCCGGCGGGGGCCGCGGGGATGCCGCGGGGGTCCCGGGGCCCCGGGGGTCCCAAGGGGTCCGGCCGCGCCACGTGGGCGGCGAACAAAAAGCAACAGATTGCAAACAATGAGAGGGGCAGCGCTGACGGACAGGAGGACGGACCAATGGGGTGGCAGGACAGCCGGCCGGCCCCGCAAGACAGCCAATGGGCGGCTCCGGAGGGCGGGGCTAAGCGGTCTGACTTTTATTAATGAGGTTGTGTGTGTGTGTGCGTACGGAGCTGAGACCGCGCGGGTTGTGACACTGATGAGTGTCCCCCAGCCCCGCAGCTCCAGTGTCAGAGGGGTTTGGGCTTGCTGGGCTGAGCCCCCAAAGCCCGGAGGGTTTGGGGTGTCGGCTGGGGCCGCCAGCAGGAGCCCCCTCGCAGGAGAGTGGGGGCCAGGCCTCTGCCCACGGTGCGGGTGGGGGTTTGAGCATCTCGGGGAGACCTTTAGCGAGTGGCTGCATTCTCCCCCAAAGTCTAGGAAAAAAGTTGGAGGCCCATCCCCTAAAGTGAGAGCGATTGCGGGTGTGCCTGGAGCCTGGTCACCTCGCTGTCCCCAAAGCCAGCTTCCTGCCACTGGGCTTTACTGGGATGGGACAACTGCAGCCGCAACAGGCAGAGTGCTTTGGGGCTGGCTGTGCTTTATTTCGGTCTCTCTGTCCCTGGGCTTTGGATGCCTTTGAGGTTCAGAGTCTGCTGTGTAGGGACCTCTTCACCTCTCCCTCCCTCTCTGCACAGCGGGGGACTGTCCCCTCTGTCCCCGGGAAGCCGGGGCTGAATGGGCTTTATCACTTGTGAAAAGTAACAAGTCACCGAGGTGGGAAGCTGCAGCCAAGGGGAACAAAGGGTAGTTCTGCCCTTCTATCCCTCATTTACAATTCCAATGGGCCATGAAAGCACCCGACCGGGATGAACTTTTGGAACCAGGCTGTCCCAGCATCCAGCTCCTCCAGTTCCCCCCCGCCACACAGGAGGGCCCGGGTGTTTCTTTCCTGATGATCCTTTATGATGAACACATGTTGCTCCTGGTGCTGAAGTGAGGCAGAAGTAAAGCCTCCCGGGCCAATTTTGGGGGACCGGGCGCATGAAACGGGGAGGAGGGAATTCCACTCCTTCCCACGGGATGGTATTGGAAGGGCACTTAAATCACTCAGTGCCTTCTGGAGGTCGCAGAGTTTGCAGTGCATGAGCAAACTTGGGTGGGGAGGTTGTCCAGGGAGCTGCGGGGACCCGCAGAAAGGTGATGAGGGGTGACTGGGCACTCCCAGCTGACGGGGATTTGTTCTTTCTTTGCCGCGCGAGCAGAAGGTGAAGAGATCGACGTGGTGACGGTGGACAAGAGACAATCGCTCAGCCTGAGGAAGCCGGTCACCATCACGCTCCGTGCCGACCCCCTGGACCCCTGCATGAAACGCTTCCACATCTCCGTCCACCAGCAGCAGCACAACTACGCCGCCCGCTCGCCGCCGGACTCCTGTCCCCCGCCCGAGTCACCGCAGCAGGACCAGGAGGAGGACGAGCCCCCCAGCGCTGTGCAGCTGGCCCCTGCCACCACCCTGCCTGAGCCCGGCTTGCCAAAACCCGGCAGCAGCCCCGGCTCCGACAGCGAGGACGTGGCCAAGAGGAAAAACCACAACTACCTGGAGCGCAAGCGGCGCAACGACCTGCGCTCGCGCTTCCTGGCCCTGCGGGACCAGGTGCCCGGGCTCGCCAGCTGCCCCAAGACCCCCAAAGTGGTGATCCTGAGCAAATCCTCGGAGTACCTGCAGTCCCTCATCAGCGCCGAGAGGAGGATGGCAGCCGAGAAGCGGCAGCTGCAGCTGCGCCAGACCCAGCTGCTCAAAAGGATTGCTCACCTCAAGGGGCACTAGCACCCGGCGTGCCCCCCGCCCCCGTCCCCACAACCCCCCAGCTCCTTCTCAATTTGCACATTTTTTTTATTTTTTGGTTGCTTGTCGAACTGTTGGCCCCGGGGGCTGGAGCACGTGGCAGTGGGAATGGGTCCACAGCAGAGACCCCTCACAGCATCACCTACCCGGGGTTGGCTTCTTGGCACCAAGATTTCCCTTGTCCCTGCTGTGAAGCTTCCTCGGTGACTGCTCCAGTTCAAGAGCTCAAATTTATTACCCCTCCCCAGCAGCCCCTGCACCCCCCTCTGCCATTTGCCCCCGACAGCACCGCTGGGAGCTGCCCCTGGGCATCCACCTCGCCCTAAAAATCCCAAGCAACCACGTCTGCCTCGGCTCCTGGAAGCAGGCAGACACAGAGGCCGGCACGGGGCTCGCCTCTGGATGGATCCCATGGAGATGGTGATGGCAGGATGTGTCTCTCACCGGGATGAGCAGCACCCCGTGGGCAATCCCCTTGCTCGGCTGGACCGTACCTCACTTCCTTGTCACTTCACGCAGTAGCAGGTCCTGGATTTTACGTTCCAGAAGCTGCTGCTGCAACTGCGAGTCTTATACTGGAGGCTGTGTTTTTATACTGTATTTTTGTACCACTTTTTGAGAAGTATTGGTAAAGAGTTCGCTTTTTTATATATATACAAATATATGAAAACTTTTTTTTTTTTAAGGGGGATTTCCTGCTGTGGGGGAGGGCTCAGTCCTGCTGCACTTTAGGGAGATCAGGAAGGGGCTGGTTCCTGCTGGACCCTTAAGCTGAGTCCTCGCAGAGGCCATTCACCCCCTTGCAGCTCTCCAAACCACCCATTTGCAATAAGAGGGGATTTTATCCCTTTCCCACCCTTGTGAGCATCCTTGTGACCCCTTTTCCCACCCTTGTGAGTTCTCCTTCACCAGCAGCCAGTTAAAATCCCCCAGCGAAGCATTGGGCTTTGCAGGGGGCAGGTTGGGCTGCACTGCCTTCCCTGTCTGTGCCCTCCTGCTGCCCAGCCTGCGGGGGGGTGAGGGGGTGGCAGAGTCCCCTGTCCCCTCCCAGGGGTGCTGGCAGGGGTGGTCCTGCAGGATGGCACCTTGGGGTCCCCGCTGACCTGCTGAGAACTGTTAGAGTTAACACTGGTTGGATTTAGCACTTTCTTCATTACCTCACACTTCATAAATAAATAAGTTTGCAACAGCCTGGGTTGGCTTTTTCCGTGCAGTCGGCTGTGGGTTTCCGTGCATCACCTTGGTGCTCCTGGGGGGGCTGCTCTGGCTCACGGGTTTTGGGGTATCCTGGGCACGAATAGAAATTAATCTATTTTGCATGAGGGCTCAGCTGCCCCAAGACTGAGCTCTTTGTCCTGGTTTTCTCCCAGCGGTGGAAGAAGAAGTGGTCGTGGTGGTGGGGCCAGGGAAATGAATCACCTGGATTATTTTTCCTCCTTTTAAGTGGTTTTGTTGGCAAGGAAGGGCAGAGAGCCCAGGCTGGGCTCAGAGAAGGCTTTGATGTAACTATAAACCCCCCTAATG
Organism: Melanocharis versteri; assembly: GCA_013397845.1. Classification (NCBI taxonomy): domain Eukaryota; kingdom Metazoa; phylum Chordata; class Aves; order Passeriformes; family Melanocharitidae; genus Melanocharis; species Melanocharis versteri. The sequence continues at coordinate 121,013 of VZTG01005930.1, forward strand.
GGGTTTGGGGCAGGGGCTCCAGGGTGATTGCTGCCCCACAGGTCGGGGACTGGGGCTGTGTCTGGCAGTAACCCTAGAGGGAGGGGGGAATGCAATCCACTCTCTTCCAGGGGCACCGGAGAGCTCCACATCCCAGATCTGCCGAGTGGATGAAATTATAGATACGTCTGTTCCCCCTGCTGCCCCCAAACCCGGCGCGTTTGAGTTTCCTTTGTCCTGGCAGCAAAAGTCTTGCTCTAAATGCAGGAGGGACGTGGGATTATGTTACTGCTGAGGAGTCAGGAGCGAGGAGCTGCTGCTGGAGCCTCGATCACCCAGGGGAAACCAGCCCTAAACAGCAACGCTTCCACACAGAAGCCCTCAAACACCCGTCCCCTCCGGTTCCAGCAGCGTTTCACGCCGCGTGTTGCATCACTCGGTGTCACAGCCTTTCAGAGCTGCATTAAAAGGTGCTCCCGTGACCCACAGCTTAACCAGGGAGCGGGGTGACCTAAATCTGACACCTCGCCCATGCGCAGGAAACAAAGCCCAGATGTACCAGCCCCTCAAACGGTTATTTTTGTTGTGTTTTTGTGACATTCACAGGCGCAGCCTGGTGTCTTTCCTCAGCTCAAGGTGACCCTCCCGAGAAGGTTTTTAGTAAGTTGGGCTTTTTCTTTTCGTGCTGAAGGCACCTAGGAAGTTTAAAACGTTAATTATCTTTCTTGGAAGTGACGAGCAGATCCACGGTCTGAGCTGAGACGGTCACCAGTGGGAAACATAGCTGGTCCCAAATCAGACTGAAGAACTGAGCTGCAGTTTTTTTTGAGTTCTCCTGCCTAAAGCCTGCGTCCATACGTACCTACCTGAAACTTCCCTGGTTACTGGAGCACGTGTCTCCTCTCATATTGTCACGGTCAGGATGAGGGAAGGAGACTGACAGCGCTATGAAGTGAACAAAATAAGCACACAGGGCTTCCCTACTCGCTTGCTCAGCGCTGCGATTTGTGAGTGTCAGCTGCAATCATCACAACTCTGCACTGCCAGGGCCTGAATTAGTTATTTTTTAATGCACATCGCCCTGCTAACACCCTGCTCTTTGCTGTACCCCCCAAACCACTTCTGCTTGCCCACCACATCTTCCCTCCCGTCCCCGCGCCGGCCCGGGGGTGTCGCGGGCGCCATGCCGCCTTCACGCCTGGGCTGGCAAATTTTTAGGACAGTTTCCCGAGGCGGCGATAATCCCTTCCCTGCCGAGGGGGGGCCGGCTGCCCACATCCCCCCCCGGCCCGCAGCCTCCCTCTCCCTGTTGCCATGGCGAGGGATGTGTGTTGCCAGGGAGAGCAGCACCGCGGAGGTGCCACGGCAACGGCCTCCCCTTTTCCCTCCCCTCTGTTGCCACGGAGACAGCGGCCCGCTCCCCATCTCCTCCTGTTGCCGTGGCGATGGGGAGGACGAGCCTCGCAGGAGGCTGCGGTCGCCACGGCAACGCGCTGCTCTCCGTTGCTACGGCAGCAGCCCCCGGCATCATCCTCCTCTGCCCCGTTGCCATGGCAACAGCCCCGCTCTCATCGCTTTGCCCCGTTGCTACGGCAACAGCATCCTTCGCACCCCCGTCCTAAAAAAAGGGACCGCGGGGTGGTCCGAAAAAAAGGTCCTAAAAAAAGGGACCGTGAACAGGGGCGTGAGGGGCTTGGGGGGGCATCGGGAGACCCGAAAAGGGGCCGGGGCAGCGGGGATGGCTTTGGGCACCCGGGACGCGGGGAGGGGACCGGGCTGGCTCCGGGGAACGGAGGGGGGCACGGAGGGGGACCCGGAGGCACGGAGGGAGCCCGGGCTGGGGAGCGGGGCAGCGGCGCACGGAGCTCGGGGCCCGGCCCCGTCCTGCCCGCGGGCGGCCCCGGCCCCGGCCCCGGCCCCGGCCC
>VZTG01005930.1:123167-143044 GCA_013397845.1 Melanocharis versteri
TGGTCTGAGCTGTGCCGGGAGCGGTCTGAGCTGTGCCGGGGGAGGTCCGGCCTGTACCGGGAGCGGCCTGGGCTGCACCGGGAGCGGTCTCAGCTGTACCGGGGGAGGCCCGGCCTGTACCGGAGAAGGTCCGGCCTATACCGGGGGAGGCCTGGCCTGTACCGGGGCCTCCTGGCTGCACCGGGGGCGGTCTGAGCTGTGCCGGGAATGGTCTGAGCTGCACTGAGAGCGGTCTCAGCTGTACCGGCGGAGGTCCGGCCTGTACCGGGGCCTCCTGGCTGCACCGGGAGTAGCCCGAGCTGTACCGGGGAGAGTCCGGGCTGGGCGTGGAGGGGCAGCAGGGCCCGGTCGGGGCCTGGAGAAGCCCAGCCCCCGAGGCTCCGGGCGGGTTCCCCCCGGTTCCCCCGGGCTCCGTGTCCGGGTGCCTGCAGGGGAAAGCCCACGGGCTGGATCCTGCCCGCTGAATGCGCTGCCGGTGTCCCTGCCCTGGTCCTGGTGCCTCAGTCCCCGTGTCCCTGTCCTGTCCCTGGGACCCCTGTCCCCGTGCTGGAACTCATCCTGCTGCCCCTGTCCTAGCTCCAATATCCCTGTCCCGGTGCCCCTGTCCTCTCCTCGGTTCCTTGGTGCCAGGGCCCTTGTCACAGCCCTGACACCCCTGTCCTGTCCCCAGTTCCCCTGTCCCAGTGAATATCCCACTGGGCAGTTGTTTGGTTCCTGTGAGCAGTCTCTCTGTGTCCCCTCCTGCCCTTGGGGGACACTGCCCTGTGGGCTCTGAACACGGCAGCACAGCCAAAACTGCAGGGTTTGTTCAAAGTGTTTGTTTAAGCCCCCTGTCCCCAGTAAATTCACCTTTTGGAATGAAGCCAGAGCGCAGGTGTGTTAATTTTAACCCATCAGAAGCTATGTGGAGGTGTAAAAGGTTGAGTGAGGGGAAGCAGTAGCTGGAGTTACTTGGTAGTGAGCAACACCTGGGGTAGGATCCTCTTACACCAGCAAAGGAGCACCAAGAGATTTGGGAAAGAGTATTAAAAATTGTGTTTTCTACTTGCCAGTGACAGTATCTGTGGTCTCATCTCTCACTGCAAGCAGCAGTGTGGAATATATCACTTGTATGGTTGGGATAAGTCAACACTGAGGAGCCAAAACTCATTTTTTTGGTCTTAATTTTGTTCAGCTGCAAGAGCTTTGTCACAGGATGGACATTTCAGCCACCACAGGAATAACAATTCTGTTGTTGTTTAGCAAAATATTTTCCTTACTGATCCATACTTTCACTGTTCTCTTCCTCCATCGCCTTGAACTTTCCATGAAGTTTAATGTTAAATGTATTTATTATTCTACATGAAAAGGTGTTTTCTGCCAGCAGCACCTTTTGTGCTGCTCAGAGATCAACTCCTGCTGCCCTGTGCCCACCTCCCTGTTCCCTGCTCGTGCTGGTCACTGTTTGTGTCCTAGTGAACTAAATTTAAGAACTCAGTCTCCTGAATTTGGGGCAAGCAATCAGAAAGCAATTTTGTGGAATGTTTCCCTTAAGCTCCCGGGGAAAGAGTGAGGTCAGAGCTGAGCTGAAATCCTGAGAGGCCGAAACGCGAGGCGCGGGAGCTTTGCCCGCCTTTAACATCGGGGAGGTGGCTGCTGATTTGAATTGTGCTGTGGCCACGAGGCTCCTGCTGCATCCCGAGCTCCGCAGACGCGTTTGGAGCCGTGAATCGTTTCGGAGCGTGCGCTTTGCTCCTTCCAGGCCCCACCATGGGAATGCGGGCGATGCGGGGAGGACCCCGCTGCAGGCGCCCAATGGCATCCGGCCCCCAGTGCCTCTTGTCCTGCTTTCCTTTTAATCTCGTTCTAGCGTGACTGCGGAGCCAGGGCCGAGCAGCTCGGCTGCTTTATCCCGTAATGCAGCGTGCTGGCGGGGCGGGGGAGCCCGGCAGCCCCCGGCACGGCCCCCACCACGCTCCGCTGACCCCCGGAGCCCCCAGCCCGCTGCTGTCCCTCGCTGGCTTTGTCCCCGTGCCGTGTCCCCCTGCCACGCGGGGCTGGCCCTGCCGTCCCCGCGGGAGGCTCGCCGGGGTCTGGAAATCCCATTGCTCGTTCGGGGCTGACAGCTGCCAGCGACCGTGTCGCCCTCTGTGCATTCATCGCTGGGCTCCGAGCAGCTCTGACAAATGCTGGCGGTGTTTTGGGCAGCTGCTGGAGCGGGAGCCAGGCTCGGGAAGGGGCCGGGGAGCCCCGAGCCCACCTGTTCCCACACACAGGCACCCCTCTATCCGTCTCCAGGGTGTTTTCGTCATGGCTCTGAGTCGCTGTGCTCAAATTACAGACTTAGCTGCTGCCTGCTTGCAGCTCAGGAGCTCTGGTTAATCTGCTGGCCTCTTAATCTTTCTTTTTGTCCTTTCTGTTGCTGTTTGTCATCCCAGTGAGTTTTGTTGAGGAGTGAGTAATTCCTTGGAGAGCCAGGCAGGGTGAAGCCTGTCCTGTTTCTTCATTCCTGGCAGTGAACATGCAGGGATCCCTGTGTCAGCTTGGTGAGGGCCCCATCCACTCATGATCCCAGTGTCCCTTCTGGATCCCAGTGTCCCTTCTGGATTTCTCCCCTGGCAGTGGTGATGCAGTTGCTGGAGCACACATTTGCCAGTCAGTGTGTGGAGTCAGGACATCTCCAGAACCTTTGCTGACACTGTTCTCGTGGCAGGGAGTCAATTGTGCTTTCCTTGCAGCCTCGCTTGGTTTGGGTTCTCTGTGCCCCTCTCCAGCTGGGAGATCCCTTGGCCCCTGTGAAATCCTGATGTTTTCCCAGCCTTAGATGGCTTGGCTGTGTCTGGGGTCTGTCATGTCACCGTCTACACCCCTTGCACTCAGGGTGAGGACAGTGCTTTCCCCTGCAGTGGTGGCAGAGTTTGGGATCGTGCGTGGAACTGGTGGCCGAGCAAACATTTGGGAGAGCCTGCTTTTCCCGGGCTGCGGATCCTGAAAATCGTGGGTTTTTGTGTGTCCTGCCTCAGTTTCCCCCCCTTTCCCCAAGGGGCAGCGCTGACCTTCCAGCCCAGCACGGGGGCTCGGCGCAGAGGTGGGAGGACGCCGTCAAGGCTAAGCATCTTTAGTGCTGGCTTGCGTTCCGTGTCTCGGAGCCCGGCTGCTCCAGGCTGCCGCTAATCTGTTTTGGGGCCTTAGAAAGCAACAAAGGCTTATCTGAGCCGCTGGCTGAAAATAGAAATGAGTGTCAGGAGGACGTCTCGGTGCGAGGCCCTGCCGACAGCCAGCTGGTGGAAACCTTCTCCGGGCTTTGCTGCCTGTGTGTAAAAGGCTGCCTTTGTTTCCTCCCAGCCCACACACTGACACCGCATTCCTGCCCTTGTTGCCAGATATTCCGGGAGGCTCCTCGGGTGTTTAATCTCCGGGAGAACCTGGGGATAGCAGCCCGAGCTGTGTGTGTATCCTGGATGTGCCCGTGCAGGGCACTGGGAGCTGCTGGCCGACTCCGAGCCGCCCCTCAGCCCTCTGTGCTCGCTCTGATTTCAGGCAGGCAGTGGGAATTGGAGGAGCTGGAGGGTTGGGAATAGGGAGAGCAGGCAGGGAGCCAAAGCTCACTGAATTCAAAGGCTTTTGGTGCCGACTGGAGCCCCGTGTTGAATGGAGCTGCCGAGCCCAGGGATCAGTGGGCTGCCCGCAGCCACGGGGCATGTTGGCAGAGCTGCCTGTGGGCCTGTCCTGCCTGCTCACCATCCCCTGGGGCAGCTGCCTTTCTGCAGGCTTTGGTTGCCCTCCCTCTCCCCCTCGCTTCCTGCCCCCCGGGCCAGCCTTTTGGGATGGGAGCAGGAGCCAGCCCTGGCTCTCCCGGCTCCGAGTGCCAGAGTTAAGCAAGGTGGGAGCAGAGCTGGTTCAGCAGCTCCAGCAGCTCTGGCAGCTCGCATGACTGCTCCAGGCAGGGCTCGGGCTTCCCTGCTCCACTGACCTGGCATTGTCCCTCGCTGCCTCTCCGTGCCTGGTGCCCGTGGGTCACCTCTGTGTCACCTTGTCCTTCTGTCTGGGACCAGGGGAGCAGCGGGTGGAGGCCGCGCTGCAGCCGGAGGCTTGGCAGCTTCTCAGAGGGGATTAAGGGGAAATTCATTCCTTGAAGTCTGGCTGCCGTGGTTTCTTGGGGGAGATGGAGGAGGAAATGAGTGCAGCCATTTCCAGCCGTTTTCCTCATCGTCCCGGTTTATCCCATGCTGGGAGACTTCTCTTAAGCAGGAAGGCTCTGAGGACTAAACACATCCTTCCAAAGCACCTCCTTTGCCACCTCCTGCTCAGTCCTGGGCACGGCACAGAGCTGGGCTGGGCAGAGAGGCTTTATGTGCCCCACTGTGAGCTGCCAGGCAGCTCCCCATGCTGAGGAGGGCTGTGTTTGCATGGGAAGCAGGGTGAGGAGCTGTCCTCCCTTCTCCTCGGGAAGGGCTCTGCTGATGGAACACCAAGCTGAGGCAGCTGCAGCCCTTGCAGCGCCCGGATCTGCGGGCTGGGCTGTGGCTGGTGCTTTACACAGCCTGGAGGGTGCATTTGGTGCATCTGCTGGGATCCAGGTTGGCTCTTTCCCAGGAATGCTGCCGAGGGGCTGGTTTAGGTGGCTTTTCTCCCTGCTCTGCTCCCAGCTGAGGGCCAGCATCTCTCAGCAGTGCTCTCACGGGTTGTGTATCCCCAATTTGAGAATGAAGACATGTGAGATGCTGCTGGTTGTGCTCACCAGTGTCTCCTGGTACCTCGGCCAGGACGGTGCCTCATTCCCCTGGGATCGCTGACCTGCTGCTCCCTTCTGTATCCGTGAGGCTCAGGGGGAGCAGGCAGCACGTCAGGCTTTTGAGGTGTGCATGAGCTGGGACCGTTTGTGTGTGTTTAGGGGGCTCCATGGAGTTGTGTGTTGCATCCACAGAGATCTCTGTGTGTTGCAGGAAGCAGTGACCCTTGTCCCCACATGAGGCCCCGTGCTGTGCTGGAAACGTTTGGAGAGCAGCACACCTGAGCTTTGAGCTGCAGCAGCAGATGAGGAGGGGACAGCTTGGAGGTCCTTGTTTTGGAGCTCTGTGCTGGGCTGGTGACACTGCCTGGGCTCTGACTGCACTGTCCAGGAGCCCAATCAGCCCTCCCTAATTTGATATAACCCTAATTACAGGGTTATATCGAACCAGGAAAGCAGTCACGAGCAGTTGGACTCAACGGTTCATCTCCCGTGGGCAGGAGCAAACACCAGGGAGAGGCAGCCTGGCCCTGGCAGGAGCAGGTGCTGGCAGGATTCCTGCTGCCCTGCCTGAACGTGGCACGTGCCCCTGCTGTGCCCCTGCTTGCCCCAGGCAGCAGCAGGGGCTGGGAGGGGTGACTGGGACGGGGGAAGCAGCAGTGGTCAGTGCAGGTCTCACAGGACACAGAGGTGAAGGACGGGCTCTTCTCTCCCCCAGGTGTACAAGGGCCTGGACATCATCACCAACAAGGTTTCCCCGCAGGAGCAGCGTCTCTGCAGACACCACATGATCAGCTTTGTGGATCCCCTTGTCTCCAACTACACCGTGGTGGATTTCAGGGACAAAGCCGTGCCTCTGATATCCTGTCACGCTGCAGCCTGCCTGGCCGAGCAGGAATGGGCTTCCCCCCTTCCCTGGCCAGAGGGATCAATGTTTGGGCTCTCCACGTCCCGGCTGACTCTGGTTTTTCAGAGGATTCTGCTGGTGAGAAGGGCTTGGAGCTTCTTTTACCCAGCTAACCCTCAGGATAGCCCAGGGAAGGTCTGTGCTGGGTGTTGCCCTCCCTGGCAGTCCCGGGGTGTCCCTGAGTTTTGGTCGTGGCTGGCAGAGGTGACAGAGAGCAATGAGAGATGCGGGACACCTCTAACCTGTCCTGCAGCCGCACTGGTTCCCTGGGGGTGGGAGAGTGGGATCTGAGCCCCAGGCTGCTGCTCCCACAGCCCTCCCCCCCTGCTCTGCGTCTCTGCTTACGTTCCCTGACTCTGGCACATTGAAGATATCTTTGCCCGGGACAAGATCCCCATTGTTGTGGGAGGAACCAACTACTACATCGAGTCCCTGCTCTGGAAGGTCCTTATCAACACCAAGGTACTGTGGGGGGCTGTGAATCCCTTTGGGAAAGGGTGAATCCCGTGTTCAGGGCAGACTTCCTGCAACTGGGCAAGGAGAACCTAAAGCCCCTCCTTCACCCCATGGCCCTGAGGGATCTTGTTGCTTACGCTGGCCTTGCACAGGATTTGGTTCAGGGCTGTCTGTGCCCCGCAGGAGAAGCCCAGCACTGCCCCCAGGCCGGACAGCGACAGGAAAGTGGAGCTGGAGCAGCTGGACAGTGCTGAGCTCCATCGGCGCCTGCGCCAGGTGGACCCGGAGATGGCGGCCAAGCTGCACCCCCACGACAAGCGCAAAGTGGCCAGGTGAGCTCGGTGTGCCAGGGCCAGGAGGTGCCAGGGCCCAGCCCCCCTTCCTGCGGGAATCGAGTGCCTGGGAGCACAGCAGGATGGGTTTTTAGCTGGTGCTGGGGGACCTTGGAGCACTGGTGCTCGGGACTCTCTGGGATCTGGGCCCTTTGGCCACGCAGCCCCAGCCTGAGCTGCCCCTGGGGTGCTGGGCTGGGCTCTGGGGCTGCTCCCGCTCCGTGCCCCAGCAGCAGCAGGGTTTGTCTGGAGCTATTTAAAGAGCAAGCTGCCCTGCTGGCTGAGTAACATAGCTGAGCTCTGTGGGAACAGCACGGCAGCAAGACCAGGCTTGCTGCTCCGTCCCAGCCGAGCCCTGGCCCCGGGGAGCAGAACACCGCCCACCCCATTCGCACGGTGCAGGGGGATGGAGGGCTGGGCACCAGCACAGCTCCTCCACCTCCCTCCCTGCCTGGGCTGGGCTGGGCTGGTGGTAAAGCTCCACAGCAGCGCTGGTCCCTTCCCTGCAGCCCTGCCTGGCTGGAAAGGGCCGGAAAGGGCAGGGCTGGAGCCAGATCCCTGTCCCCTGCAGGGCTTGTCCCAGTGCCAGGCAGGAGTGGGTGGCTGTGCTCTGGGCTCCTTGGGTGCCAGCACTGCTCCCCCAGGAGCTGGGTGTGCGCGGATGCCGGGCACGGGACGGGGCTGGAACCTGCCCTCCCCCCACATGAGAGGGCTGGATCTCGGCGAGTGTCTGCGGTTCCCTTTGCCGGAGCCCCCGGCGCTGCTGGGGGAATGGGAAAGCTCGTTCTCACCCAGGCTCTGAGCTCTGTGTGTCTCTGCTTCCAGGAGCCTCCAAGTGTTTGAAGAGACAGGGATCCCCCACAGTGAAATCTTGCACCAGCAGCAGGAGGAGGAAGGTGGGGGGCCCTTGGGTGGGCCCCTGAAATACCCACATTCCTGCATCTTGTGGCTCCATGCAGACCAGGCAGGTGAGAGTGGGCTCCTGGCTGGCTGGGGAAGGGCTGACTCCCTGCTCCTGCCCCAAACTCCTCCCTGGAGAAGGCAGCAATTCCTCTGGCACCGGTGGGTGTGACAGAGAGCTCGTTCCCCTCACCTGCCGGGCTCTGCCTTCCTCAGGTGGAGCCTGGCAGTGCTGACTCATGTCCTGGCAGGCTGTGCAGCCCCCAGGGCACGGCTGCCTGCGGCTCAGCGTGTCCTGCTCCCCTCCTGCAGCTCTGGATGCGCGGCTGGAGCAGCGGGTGGATGACATGGTGGCTGCGGGGCTGCTGGAGGAGCTGCGGGATTTCCACCGCCGCTACAACCGGGAGAAGGTGGCAGAGAACCGGTGGGTGGGTGAGCGGCCAGATCAGCTCTGCTGCTCCCTCTGGGTGGGGCTGAGGTCTCCCACTGTTCCACAGGAGACGGCTGAGACCCCTGCCTTTGGTTCTCCAGGCAGGATTACCAGCACGGCATCTTCCAGTCCATCGGCTTCAAGGAGTTCCACGAGTACCTTGTCAGTGAGGGGAGTTGCCCACCGGAGACCAGTGCCCTGCTGCTGGAAAAAGGTGGGAGGAGCAGCCTGTGTGCCCCACGCAGCTCCAAGTGACACCACGAGGTGGTCTGAAGCAAGGTCACGGCCCCAGCTGCACCTTTCTCCCTTCACTTCCCACTTCTGCCAGCCCAGAGGGGGAGGGACTCGGTGCTGAGGAGGGTTCAGTGTGGAGGTGGAGGCTGAAGAAACCACAGAAATGATAAAAGGCTTGAAAACGAGTCTGATGCAGAAGGAGCTTGTTGTGTCTGCTCAGGAGGCGATTAGGAGGGATTTGATAAGCCTGGTACTAAATATTGAGCAGTTGTGCAGTGGTAAATCATTTAATGCCGGGTGGGATGAGCGGTCCTGGGCTCCATTTGTGCAGAGAATTGGGCATTATGAGAGCAGTGCAGCACTTGAACAGGTCGTCCTGGCTGCTGAAAGCTTCAGGGTGGAGGGTTTGGGCTCTTTCCACCCACTGACTGTTCAGGGATATTTGGGGTACCCTGTCCAGCCTTTCCACGCTGCCACTGCCCCTCCACTGTGTGTCAGGGCTCAGCCTCTTCTCAGTGCAGGCCCAGACCCCCAGCCTGACAGTAAAATCTCATGGTGCCACCCAGCACAAACTTCTTTCTTGTGTGATTTCCCTCCCCTGGAGCCGACAGCCTCTTCTCACTGACCTTTGGGGTTTGTCTCTTTTGTTTAATCCCTCTGTTCCGAAGGGATCCAGGCCCTCAAGCAGGTGACCAAGAGATACGCCCGGAGGCAGAACAAATGGGTCCGGAACCGCTTCCTGAAACGTGAGTCCTCTGCTCCCAGCTCTCCTCATCCCCCACCCCACCTCCAGAGGGGACGCTGCTGCTTTGGGGCAGCCTGTGTTTGGGAGTCTGCTCCCAGCCAGCCCCTCCAGGAGCCACCCAGCGTCCCCATCCACCCACGAGGCTCTGCCTCTCCCCGTTCCTTCCCACTGGTTTGGGTTGCAGAGCGGATCTCCTGCTCCTCCTGAGATGTGTGCTGCCCACAGCCTCTCACCCCAGACGCTCAGGAGCCAGCTCCTCCTGCCTGTACCCCTGTACCCCGTTCCCTCCCAGCAGCAGTGCCATCGGGAGGGACAAAATCCCAAGCAGAGGCTCAGCCCCGTGTCAGGCACCAGTAGATGATGATGGTCACAGCATCCCTGCAGCTTATCCTGCCAAATGCTCCTGAGGGGCTCGGGGAGGGGGTCCCCACGCACCCACACATGCTCCTGGCAGGGGGAAAAGCCCATCTGACAGCTGCCCTCCAGATTAGGAGCAGGAGCCCCGTGGCTGCTCCGAGCCCGGGCCGTGCTCTCCGCGGTGGCAGGGAGCCAGCAGGACTTCCCTGCCCCAGCCCCAGCCTTGGAGCAGGGCCAGCAGCAGCAGCTGGGAGCCGGGCACTTGTTGAAAGGTGCTCAGTAGGGGCAAAACAACAATAAAACAAATAATAATTAAAAAAAAAAAGAGAAGGCAGGGGGAAACTCGAGTCAGAAAAAAAAAAAAAAAGATGGACTTAGAAGGAGGCGCAGGAGCTTTGCCAGAGCCATGTGCTGGGTGGCTCGGCTCACCTTTCTGGTGGCAGGTGTGCTTCAGATGGGCCCTGGCAGGGGCTTGTTTGTGGGCACAGCAATAAAACCAGCACCTGCTGGGGACTGGCACGTGGAGGCTTTGATGGCTTTGTCCAGGCAGGGACAGCCAGGTGCCCACGGAGGGCAGGTGAGGCACGGAAAGCAGCCAGGTCACCCAGGGAGCAGGTGCTCTCTGGTGGCAGCTGTTTCACCCTGTCCAGGCTGCATTGGCCCGGGGGTGGCTGTGAACCTGTCCCTTGTCATTAGCAAAGCATCTCCAGCCGTGTCCTGCTGCCAGGAACCAGGAGCATCAGCCCCTGCACAATCCATTCCAGCTCTGAGTGGGGATCTGCAGGCTCAGATCTCTCATCCAGGCTCCGTGCCTGCATCTCCTTGTAAGCATGGTGTGGTGGCTTTGTGCCTGGATCCAGCTCTTTCATCCTCCCAGCCTCCTGTGGACCAGGGCTGGCCCGAGGTGGTTGTTGTTGTGACGGGCTGTTGGCATGCTCAGATTCCAGAACTCTCTCCTGAAGGCATCCAGCTGTGAAGATGCTTCCTTGAGTCCTGAGGTGCTCCTGCTGCTTGCAGGAGAGAATTTGGGCTCTGGAGAGCCTGGTGCTGTTGGCTTCTGAATGCTGATAGGAAAAAGCAGATCCCTCTGCTCCCCCTGGGCTCTGGGAGGGGGTGCTGGGTGTTTCTGGTGCTGACCTGCCTCACTGTGTTTCTGTAGGTCCTGGGCCCAACGTGCCCCCAGTTTATGGCTTGGAGGTGTCTGATCTCCAGCGGTGGGAGGAGGATGTGCTGAAACCTGCCCTGGAGATCGTGGAGAGCTTCATCCAGGTACTGGGGAGCTGTGCTTAGCACAGGAGCAGTGGCTGACTTCTCTGTGGTCTCCAGGCCCCCTTGCTGGGCACAGTCTCTCCCTGGAGCAGGGCTGGCTGTTCACATGCCCAGCCTTGGCATTTCCTTGCAGCAGTAGAAGTTCGTTGTCTCAGCTGAACATTTTTCCCAATGCCCAGTGCTGCTCTTGGTAAAACTCCGCTGTCTGCTTTCCCAACCTCAGTGTCTGAGTCTGGCAAGTTCCCACCCCGAACTCTATGAAAGTGAGCACAGGCAGGCAAATTCTCGTGGCAGGTACCAATTGGAGGCATTCTTTGACCTGCAGGGCCGTGAGCCCCCGGCAGAGCCCCTGAGGATGGAGCACGACGAGAAGGAGAACAAGCGGAGCCATCGCGTGTGTGAGCTCTGCGACAGACTCATCATCGGGGACAGGGAGTGGGCAGGTAGGGCCCAGCAGGGCACGGGGGGCACCTGGGAGGGCACCTGGGAGGGCTCTGCTTCTGTGGGGGGCTGGAGCAGCTCCCCTGTGGCCGGGTGACCCCCAGCACACGATCCCGGCCTTTCGAGGATTGTTTGCAGGAGCTGTGCCACAGCAGCCATCTGTCAGGATTCCCCCTTTCCCTGGGCTTCCCCCCCTTCCCCAGCACCCAGTAAACACAGAGAGCATCACACCAGGGATCTACATGTGGCATCGAGCTCAGAGCTGCTGTGTTTAGTCGGGGCTCCTGGTCTTTCACAACACTGGACGCTTCCTCAAAAAGCACAGAACAAAATTCTGTTGTGTAAATGAAAGTTTCTTAATGTTTTTAATAGTTCAGTTTTGCTCCAATATTTCCAATTCGTGTGTGGGTTTTTTTTTTTTCTTTTTAAACTATTCCTAGCTGTAATAGTAATAGAAAGGGATTTTCTATTTTCAATAGACTTACTTTAAAAGAGCTCAGCTGGAATCAGATTAAGTCAGTGAATTTATCTGTGCTGGGAGGCTCATGCTGAGAACCAGAAACAAAAAGTCGTGGAGAAACTGTCTGCAGAAATGAAACTGGTAAATCTCCATGTGGTACCCAAATACAGGATGTGCAGGGTTGTGGTTTAACCCCAGCATCTGAGGTCCCCACAGCCACTCACCCACTCTCTGTCTCTGGGAGAGAGAATTGCCGGGGTAAAAGTGAGAAAACTTGTGGGCTGAGTTAAAGTTTAATAGAGAAAGCGAAGCAAAACAAGGAATTAATTCGCTGCTTGCCGTGGTTGGGCAGGTGCTCGGCCATCCCCAGCAAAGCTGGGCTCCATCACGTCTAACGTGACTTTGGGAAGACAAACTCCATCATCCCAGTGTCCTCCCCTTTCCTCCTCCTTCCCCCCAGGGAGCGTGAGCGGTGTGGTCGGGGATATCCCTGGGGTGAGCTGGGGTCAGCTCTCCCAGCTGTGTCCCCTCCAACCTCCTGTGCACCCCCAGCCCCCTCTGTGTTGCCTCGAGCAGCAGAAAAGGCCTTGACTCCGTTCCAGGACTCCTCAGCAATAACAAAACATCCCCGAGTTATCAACCCTGTGCTCAGCACAAATCCAGACACAGCCCCAGACCAGCTACTGTGAGGGAAATCAACTGTGCCCCAGCCAAAACCAGCACACGCAGACACAACACGAAGATAAATTTCCCAGGTTGTTGGCTTTGAAGGAGCTGCTTATTCCTGACTGAGCCGGGGAAGTGCTGAAAGCAAAGACAGGAGCTGGCTCTGAGTAGGAGGCTCCTTGCAGTGGGATCAGTCAAGAGCAGCTGTTATTTTAGCCAGGCTCAGCTGTCTCAGGAGGTGCTTTGAAGGAGCTCTGCTTGTCCAGAACTGAAAGCTCTCGAGGTCCCTGTCATCCTCCCAGGTCCTGCAAGTCCTGTAACAGAGTGGGAGCTCCTCGAGGTCCCCCCAAACCCCACAGCTGCAGCTTCACGTCCTTAGGGATGTCACCCCAGATACCAGTCGGTGACAATGCAAGACCAGCTGTTATTCTCTGTATCCAGAGAACTGGGCTCAGATCCCCAGATGGTGGGAGAAAAACGCTCCAAATCCTGGGTGTTACTCGTGCCTGCAAAATGGAAAAGGAAGGTGAAGACAGCAGTGGGGGCTGTGTGGGTCTGCACTCCGGTCTGTTTTCTTAAGTCAGGTGACAGAGAGTTTTGGGAGCTGCTTCCCAGTGCCCTGCTGGCTCTGGGGGATTTTAAAATTTTATCTGATTTTACAATTTGTATGGACTTAAAAGAGCACAACTCCCCAGACAGCAGCAGCAATTGGTGCTTCCTCAGCCACTGTAGCTTTGGTGTTGCTTGTGACAAATTGCAGAAGGTGAGGCTTTATCTCAGGCTGAGGGTGACCCTCCAGCATTGTGATAAAGCAGCAGCTTTGCATGTGATATCATCCTTTGGCACAAAAAGGATGGCTGGAAAGCACCTGAGGGCCTTGATTCAGCCAGCACATACCCTCGTTTAATTAAGGCCCTGCTTGAAAAGTTTGTGCTTTAATTGCTGCTCTGATCTCTTGGAAATGGCAAAACCACCCCGCCAAGGTGGTCAGACAAAGCCTCCCCTGAGATAAAACCGCTGATAAGGAGGTTTGGCTGTCCTTAAGGATGTGATTTCACTGAGAAATGCAGCTCCTGCTGCTCCAAGCCGAATCCCTGGGATTGCCCCTCTGTTCCCATCTGACTGCTGCTGCAGTGCTTTCACAGCTGGGGCATTGCCCTGGAGTTATTCAGAAGCTGAATTATGCTCTGGGCTCTTCCCTGGCTGCCCTGTAGGATGCACAGGATGTTCCCAGTGCTGTGGTGCAGGGATCCAGTCCTACAAATGGTCCTGGCAGCTCTCCATGGGGAGCAGGCAGTTGCACAACCTCACCTGCAGCCTGCAAAGTGCCACTTCTTCGGGAACTCTTCCCCTCCTCCCGGGAGAGGTTGGGAGCAGAACTGTTGGGACTGACAACCTGGAATCTTCTGCTTATACAGAACCAGGATTTTTTTCCTCTCTCAGTCCTTCCTGAGGAGGTTTGGAAGCTTTGACCCCTTCTGAGCCCTGGTAGTTTGACCTGGAACAGAGGAGCAGCCAGGGCAGGACTTGGGAGTTCACTTTTCTTCGGGAGTGAATTGTGCAGGAGGCTGGGGAGGGAGAGTGCTCTGCCCTGCGTGGGGGGAGCGGCTGTTTCCTCCTCCAAATTCCACAGATTAAACGCTCTGTTTGCCTCTTCCTGCAGCTCACACACGGTCCAAATCCCACCTGCACCACCTGAAGAAGAGGAGGAAGCTGGAGGCGTCCGGCTGTGCTGGAGGAACCGTGGGGGACAGTGGGGATGCAGAGACCTCGGACGAGGATGGCAGCCTGCCTTTGCCTTAGGCCTGGAAAAGGGAGCAGCTGTGCATCCACCTGCATGGAGAGGAAGCTCCTTAGTCCTGGGCAGCCTTGAACCGAGGAGCTGAGTCTTTCTTTCTTTTGGGACGAGGCAGGTGTGTGACGGCAAAGGCCGTCGGCTGCGTCGGATCCTCTTCATGTGGCCTCATCCCGCTGTGTTCCCATGCTCCCCCAGCCCTGCCTGGAACGGGCTGGGCCCCGGGGCAAGGCTGCTGGGAGCGTCCTCCCATGCAAAGTGTGAATTCCTGCCAGAGCTGCATCCTTGGAATGGCTGAGCTGCTGGTATGTGGTTGTGTGGATCTCAGAGACAGAAATACCCCGACTCCTCCAGCTTGGCCGGGAGTGCAGCTCCGGAGCCGAGCGAGTTCTCGCTGCCTTTATTGTGGAGAGGATATTTTTTTTTTTGTTCTTTTATATGCAAATAAAGTTGCAGCGTTGTTGTGGGTTCCCCTCCCTGTTAACAAGCGCCGTTTCCTTGCTCTCTGATTCCACCTGGCCCCGGTTCCCTGCTCTGGGCACAGGGCAGGAGATCCAGGTCTGGTTCCTTCTCCCAGTCACCTTTTCCACAGCTCCTGAGGGAGCCGAGCAGATGTTCCCAGCGTGGTGGGGGCAGGGAGCCCTGTGCACACAGCAGGTGCAGGAGGAGCTGGCACCTGTTAAACAGGAACTTGGAAATGATCTCATCGAGTTTGCAACAGATGAGCCTGTCCTAGTTAAGGCAGAATTCCCGGGGGGTTATGCTCTGGTTTGGCACTGGGAACCGGCCCTGAATTTGAATCCAAGCTACTGAGCAGCAAATTCCTGGTGCCGTGTCCGCCATGCAGTTGGTGTCCCAGTGTTGTTCCTGGAGGATGTGAGTGCCATTTGTGCCTGGAATGCTGCTCTGGTGAAACCAGGACAGCCTTTCCAGGGCGTTTGGGATCCTCCTGGCAAATGCAGACCTGGGAGGGTTTGGGGCTGGGAGAGCACAAGTTTTCCCTTGTGCTGCACCATGTGGCAAGAGCCAGGGCTCATCCTGCCCGGGAAGGGCTGCGTGGGTGGATTTGCCAGCGCGGGCTCTGGAGATTCCTGCTTTGGTGGGGATTAGATTAAACCTCCGGTTTGTGTTCCTCGGCGTGGAATTACTCCTGTAGCGCTCCGTGGGGCGGCTGCCCCGGGCTGTGTGATGGGGTATGGGAGCTTGGACTGAGGGGAATCTGCAGGGAAGAGCTGGGAATTTGGCGCTGGGCAGAGCTGGGCACCAGCTTTGGAATGCTGGGCACCGTGGTTGTGTTGCTGGGTCTGTGCAGCGCCAGCTGAGCCTTTTCTCCAGCCCAGACTTGTCTGCCATCCATCCTGACTCAACCCATGGATGCAGGCTCAGCACACGGCCACGAGGTCGTGGCGTGGAATTGTGTTCTGCCAGCCTGCATGGGCGAGGTGTGAGCTGGGAATGAAGCCCCACTGACCACCTGTGTGCTGAGCTGGTTTGTGACAGCCAGCTGGGAGATGTTGAGTCATCTCCCCAGGCCAGGCTGGGATCGCCGGGGCAGCGCTGGGAAGGAGGGCTGGGATTATCTGCTCCCGCTCCTGAGTGCAGTCAGCTGTCCATACTGTTAGAGATGGATTAAATATCCTTAATCGGTTTAATATGAACTTTGTTATCCCCAGGGATACATGTTATTCCTTCCACAGCAGCCTGTTCTCTTCAGGAGCCTGCTCGGGATGGGATGGGCTGGGCTGGGCTGAGCAGAGGCTCCCAGGCCTTTACCCATTTGGTTTGAGGGCAGCTCCCAGGTGTTCCAGGTGAACGGGGTGTGCCACTCCTTGTCCATGCAGTGGAGTGGGAAGTGGAGGGAGGAAGCACACCCTGCTCCTGCCAGCCCCACGATACAGGTGGGTTTTCTTCCTTGGAGAGCTGGGGGCTGCCGTGGAGAGCAGTTTATTTAAGCAGAACCAGGGCAGCATCCCTGCCGTGGGTTACTCTCCTCGCTGTGTTGTACCTCTGCTGTGTGAAGGTCTCCAGGCAGGGACTGGCATCGAGCTCCTGGCAGGGTCACACGGGTTCCTGGTGCTGGCACCAGCTCCTGCTGCTCCTCCTGCTGCTCTGGGCCCCGCAGAAGCAGGAATCGCTCGCCAGTCCCAGCCAGGGCTCGCTGAGAAAGTTGTTGTGGTCTCAGGTTTCAGGCTGCTGTCGGTGCCGGGAGGTTTGGGGACGGGGAATGGCACTTGGCTCCATCTGCCCTCCGCTAATCCCCAGACAAACGCGGCTCTTCCATCTGTGCAGCCGGAGCCGCCGAGCCCATCACACCAGCCACTTAATCTAAATGGCTTTGGCCAAAGATAAGGTCATTAATTACACTGGGATTAGAAAACAGTCCAGGCCCGGCGTGGTTTGGCTCGCCATCAATTAAAGTCCTCGGCACCCTGGTCTGGCTGAGAGCATCGAGCCGAGAGCCTGAGCTGCAGGAGCTCCGTGTCCTTGCTGACAGGGCAGCATCCCGGTGCCACTGCCTGTCCTGGGGGAGTCCCCTCGCGTGGGCACTGGCATTTGGGCACGGTGCTGGCGTGCTCCTGTCCCAGGCAGGGTTGGGTGCCAGGCGGAGCAGAGGCAGATCCAGGGGTCCCCCTGGCACCGTGGCAGCCCAAATCCTCGTGTCCAGCGGTGAGGGGTGCACGGGCAGCATCTCCTCACCCGCATCCCGTGTTGTGCCGCCTGCAGCAGCCCCTGCCAGGGCTCCACACCGAGCTGCCCTTGGCTTGCTGCCCGCACGGGTGGCCACTGTCCCCAGAGCTCTGAGCTCGGATGTGTCTGTGATGATCGAGTTGTACTTCCCTTTCATTTCCCTTTTCTCACCCTGTTTTGGCTCTACAACGCTCAGATCCGCTCATCCCACAGGAAACGTCTCATCCATGCGGTGCTGCCCCTTGCCAGGGTGGCATGTGCCACCTGCTCTGCCCTGAAAAGTGCCGTGCTGGGGACAGTCAGGGCTGGGACGTGGCACGAATTTGGCCTCATCCCTCCCCTCGCAAGCAAGGGGCACCACGGGGGGGACGCTATGGGCTCTGTGCCAGGACCCGACCAGCACTGGGACACCGGGACACAGCTGCCACCTCTCCCAGCACCGGTGACCAGCTGGTGTCTGTGCCCGTGCGCACTGGTGGCTTTCAAGGATCTGGCTGTCCCTCGGCTCCTGTTGGAGGTCCTGTGTGGTGACGCTGTCCTGGCTCTTCCCAGCCCGGTTCCCACACTGCAGGGACGCCCCTCGGACGGGCCAGGGACCATCTGGGGGACGGTGTCACCTGGGGACATCGGCTCCTGCAGACACGCAGCAGCTGCAGCCACTGCACTGAGCCGTGTCCTGGCCTCGTCCTCAGCTCCTCCTCCGGATCCTTGTGCTGTGGAGCACCGGGGGGATTTAACGGGGCCCTCGGGGTCCGTTTGGGCTCGGCAGGGCTGGGTGGCACCGCTGCCATCGCTGCCAAGGCAGGGCCGGTGGCTCGAAGGAACTAATGGGGAAACTGAGGCACGGCTGGGCCGTGGGGCGGCTCGGGAGCTGGGCAGGACGTTGGGGAGCCTGTGGCCCGTCCGATGCCTTGGCAGCGTTTCAGGTGGCTGTGGCAAAGTCAGATGTCGCAAGGGCCTAAAAATAAAAGGAGCTGTTGGCCGGGGTTGTGCAAGAGCGTGTCCCCGTCCCGCCCCGCGCGGGAGTTCGGCGGATTCGGCGGCAAACCCGGCCGTGCGTGGCAGGATCCTGGCACCGGGCCCAGGAAATGCCAGGATCCAGCGGGCTGGGGGTTGTCCCCCGTCTTTGTCCCCTCCTCGCCCAGCCCTGTGGCTGGGGAAGGGGCCTGTGTAGGTTTGGGGACGTGCGGGCTGAGCTGGGCTGCGGGTGGGTGGCACGGGTGTCCCCGTGGTGGCACCCTGAGGAATTCCGGAGGGGTCCAGAGCTCGGGGGGGGCAGCGGGGAAACTGAGGCAGAGCCTGCCAGAGTCGCCTCGCACGAGGCTCTGGGTGTGTGGTGTCACCCGTGGGGTGTCCATTGTCCCACCCCCGGACACGCAGGGCAGAGGGGGGTCAGCAGCGCCAGCAGCTGCGCTGTGCCAGGCGGGAGAGGAGGCGGGAGAGGGGGCTGGCAGCACCCCAGATCCCGGGGGACTCGGCCTGGTGCCACCGGAGCGCGGCGGGGACAGTCCTGGGGGTCCCCTCGGGGGTGGCACAGCCCCAGCCGAGGGCTGACCCGGGGTCCTGCGCTGCCCTGCCGGGGTCTCCGCCAGCTCGGGGGGCTGCGGGTGGGGGTGCAGGGCCCCGTGGGTGCCCCCAGGGCTGGCCTGGCACGGGTGGGGCCGGAGTGGCTGCGCTGTCGCGGTGTCACAGGGCCATCTGCCGGCAGAGGCACCGGCCCGCGGCAGCCAGCAGCCGCCCAGTCCTCCCAGTCCGCAGCTGCGCTGGGGGAGGAGGGGGCCCTGGGTGGGCTGACTCGGGGGGCAACCCCACCATGGGGGGCACCCTGGGCTGTTGTCCCTCCCGGGCACCGTGGGAGGTGGCATTTGTCCCACAGGGTGTCACCGAGAGGGGACGGGACGGGACACAGCAGAGACGGCCCCGCTCCGGCCACGAACAGATTAAATGTCATTTTATTTCACACCCCCGCCAAAAAAAAATGTAGAAAAGAAGAGGTGAGTGTGGATTTAATCGCTCATATTAAAAATCTACCAGGTGAGACTGAGCCGTTTCCTCCAGAGTCAGTGCAGATCCACAGGGATCTTCCTTCTCCTTCTCCTCCTCATCCTCCTCCTCCTCTGCCTGGGGACCAGGATGGGGACAGGGGCACCGCCTGCCCCCTCCCCAAGGTGCCCCCGTGCCATGGGCACCCTGCTGCCAGCCCCATCGGCACATCCCTTGTCCCCACGGTGCCACCCGCACCTCGTGTCCAGGAGCGGGTGCTGATTTGGGGGTAGGAAGGGCGGGCAGGAGCGCGTGGCGGGGGAGGGCGGCCCGGGGCCGTTTTCCTTTGCTTTTTGGATTTCTGCGTGTTCCTCGCTGTCCCTTTTCCCTCTGTACAAAATGAGCTGTATGGTCATGGCGTCGGTGACACGGTGGCTCCGGCGGCCGCCCCGCGCTCACTGCAGCAGGGCCCGGATCTGTTTGGACGTGGTGTCGTCGTTGAGGTGCCGGGTGGTGTACCTGGGCGGGGAGGGGACACAGGTCACAGCCCCCGCCCCGCGCTGCTGTCGCCCCGCAGCGCTGCCGGGGGACGCCGCAGCCCCGCTGTGTCCCCAAGCCCCCGCCTCACCTCAGAGCGTTCAGGAGCCCCTCGGTGCTGGTCGAGGGTTGGTCTTTCAAGACTTTGATGCAGCCTTTCATCTGATGGGGGCAGAGAGAGGGGCTGGGGGATCCCAGGTGCGCCACAGGGGGCTGTCCCCCTTCCTCCCCATCCTCCTCCTCGCTGCTCAGGCCAAGGGGAGAGACCCTGGGGGTCACAGCTACTGGGATGAGTGGGACGGCTGTGACCCCACGGTTGTGACCCCTGCGCCACTCACATCGATCTTGGAGGTCTTGGCGAAGGCCCCCACGGGGTGGACGTGGTCGTAGAGGATGATGACGCCGACCATCACCCTCATGCAGAAGAGCAGGGTCTCGGTGTTGGTGAAGCGGCTCCGGTACTCCCTGCGCCAGGGGAGAGGCTGCCTGAGCCTGGGGAGGGGGTGGCAGAGGGACCCCAGGGCCGAGATGTCCCCCCAAACCCCGGCGTGGGGCACTCACGGGGTCTCCAGCATCACCCTGCACACACAGGCCATGGTGCTCAGGCAGTCGGTGGTGTCCTCGATCGGGAGGGTCTTGTTCTGAAACCCGACCGGCCCCGGCTGCTGTTTCCACCTCCAGCCCCCTGCGTGGTGGCTGGAGGGGGCTTCCCCCCGCCCTGAGGGTCCCCCCATCTCCTCTCACCTCCGAAACGAACTTGGTGGTGGCGTTGCTGAGCGTTTTGAGCATGGGGGTGGCCTCGGCGTAGAAGAGGGACATCCTGTTGGCCATCTCGTTGTTCACCTCGCTCTCTGCGTCCAGCTGGGGGGGCGTGATGGGGGTCGCTGGGGTGGCTGAATCCCCCCCCCCGAGCCGTTCCCACCCCCGTGAACCCCCGGGGGAGGCCGCCCCGGGCCCGGGGGCCAG
>VZTG01005930.1:150460-165446 GCA_013397845.1 Melanocharis versteri
AGCGTGCGGATGCTGCCGAGCGCGGGGTGCCGGGGACGAGCCGCCCGCCGTGTGCGTGAGCCGCCCTGCGCCAGCTGCCGAATGCACCACAAAGACCACCATAGCCCCCCGGCCCCCCCCACGCCACTGGTGACGGTGACGTCTCAAGTGTGAGGGAGACGGGGATGCTTAACCCCCTGCGCGCCGGCCGGCAAAGCTCTGCGGCCTGGCGGGGAGAGGGGTCCGCCTGCTGCTCCCTGAGTTTGGGGGTCACGGCGACATTGAGAGGGTCCCCCCCGCCATCAGAGCCAGCCCCGGCTCCCAGCAGGGGGAGGGAAAAGCCGAATATTCCTTTGCTCCTGCCCCGGCCCGTGGGTGGCACCGCTTTCCCCGGTGCCCTCTCCGGGGAGGGGGACAAGCACCGACCCCAGCTGGTGCCACCGCGGTGGGCACGAACCAGTCCCACGTGCCGGGACCCCTGTTTTGGGCAGGCAGCACCCTCTGTGCCCCATCAGCTCCCCCAGGGTGGGGGCAGAAGGGGTTGGGATGGCATGAACCAGCACAGAGCCGTACCCGCAGGGGTGATGTGGGAGGAAGGGAACCCCAAAATTGGGCTATTTCTGCTTTTCTACCCCGACTTCCCTCTTTTCCCAGGCCAGCACTGGGCATCACAGTGGGGACGTGAAGAGGGACCCCCAGTGTTAGGGTCACCCGAGGTCCAGCTTCCCCCAGAGGTGTCCCTCAGGGACATGGGGTGGGTGACAACAGCTGCTCACTCCTTCACGGGCCACTTGTGCCGGGGGGTCACGGAGGGGCTGGCTGAGCCACCGGTGCCCAGACACCGGCAGTGTCACAGCTGCGTGACCCGGCAGCGCAGCGGGACGAGAGCTGTCGGGGCTCCGGGATGAGCAGCAGTGACCCCTGCTCCCCGCAGCCCCCAGCAGCTTGTGGGGGGCTGATCCGGCCGCAGCAGCCCGGGGCAGAGGGGGCTGCGGGGTCGCCCCCATCGGGCACAGCCCCCCGGGCCGTGCTGCTGCAGCCCGTAGCCACTGGGGGAAGCTGCAGCCCTTTGCATTCCGTGGAGCCGCGGGATAGGGAGGATTTTGGGAACCGGCAGCGCCCCGGCAGCTCTGCACCCCGGGGTCCCGGGGGTGGGTGTTGGGGGGATGCTGCTGCAGGAGTGGGGACGGAAGGGCTGTCGCGGAGCCAGCGCTGCCCGCAGAGCGGTGTCCCCTCCCCAGACACCCTGCTGTCCCCTCTGCAAGCCCAGGGCCAACACCCCGTCGGAACCCGGGCTCATGTCGGGGTTTGGGGTGCCCCGGTCTGGGTGCTGGGCTCAGCTGGGTGCTTCAGCGGGTGCTCCGCCAGTGTGGCCAGCTCTCCATGGCCCCCAGGCATCATCCCAGCGCCACGACTCGGGGTGTCAGAGCCCCAGAAAGGACATCCCAGGACCACACGGTCACCCTGATCCTCACCCCAAGGGCATCCCTGTCACTTGGCACTCCCCTGCCTCTTCCAGCCGCCCCACGCCCCCTCAGCACCCCCTTGCCATGAGCTGAGCTGGGCCGGGCTCAGCCCTGGCAGCCTGCGCTGCTTCAATTAAGCTCTCATTAATTTTTCAGTCCCCCTGAGCACCCCGGGCACGGGCGGTTTGCAGAGCTGCTAATTGGTGTCTTCTCTACTCCACACCCAAGAACCGGCAGCGGGGCCGGGGGGGCTCATCCCCTCCCCCCGGCGCTCGGGGACGCTCACGGAGAGGCTTTGGGGCCACCCTGAGCCACGTCCCGTGCCCAGCAGAGGCTGTGGAGGTGACCCAAAATCCGTGGGGCTGAATCACCTCATTCCGGGTGGGGTCCAGCCCTGGCCAGGGACACGGCACAGGGAAGCCGCGTCCAGCGCGGGGGGGTCCCAGCCCTGCTGCCCCCAGGGTGGGGGGAGGATGAAGCCCTTCAGCCCCACCGCTGCAAATATTTGTGGTTTTCGTAACCCAGCCCCGTCTCACTTCCAGCTGGGGCAGTTTCTGCTGCTTTCTGCAGCCACCCCTGCGGCAAGGGTGGGTGCGCCTGAGGGCAGGTGTCCTGGAGAAGGGCTGAGCGCCCCACAGCCGCGTTGGGGACGGGATGGGGAGCGGCCCTCGCTGGTCGGAGGCTTCACCCAGGCTCAGCGGCCACCAGCTGCAGAGGGGCAGCTGCGGCCAGGCCCAGGTGGCGCCGGGATCCCAGCAGGATGCCAAGGTCACGGCGAAAAGCGCTCGGCGATCTCCATGGAAACATTCCACGTTTGGTTCTGGAGATCAAAGTGGTTTTCTCGTCCCTCTCTCCTCCGCGCTTCAGCTGCGGCTCTGCCAAGCCGTGAGCCACTGGTGCGTCCCAGTGTCCCCAGTGCGGGCAGTGAGGGGCCAGCATCCCCCGGGATCCCACCGCCAACATCCCCCCGCACCCCGGCCTGAGCACCGCCCCGCATCCCAGCTCCAGCATCCCCCGGCATCCCCGTCCCGTTTCCCCTCCCAGCATCCCAGTCCCCCCAGTATCCCACCTCGACCCCCACCCCGCGGCCCCTCCCGGTTGACTGACAGCGCTCNGCCGTCGGGGCAGCGCCGGGAGCGGCTCCCGGGAGCCGCTTCCCGCGGGGGCCGGGGCCGGTGGCCTGGAGCTATCCCGTAGTGCGGGTGGGCAGAGCCTCCCCGTGCCTCATCCATCCCCAGAGCCCCTTCCCCGCTCCCTGGGGTGCCAGCGCAGGGGTGCTGCTGCAGGCTGGGGTGCTGCTGCAGGCTGGGGTGCTGCTGCAGGCTGGGGTGCTGCTGCAGGCTGGGGGGCTCTGTGCTGGCCGGGGTGCAGCCCCGTGGGGGGACACCCCTAGTGAGGCCCGNGGGGTGCAGCCCCGTGGGGGGACACCCCTAGTGACGCCCGTGTGTCCTGTTTTGGGACCAGCAATCGATTGGTGCTTTGGGGTGAGCCTGTGGTAGCCCTCCTGGGTGCTGTTCACTGCCCTGGCGTGGCTGGGTAGCGCTTGAATCGAGGGCTGTGGGCCAAAAGATGCTGCTCTGGAGTCCCGGCCACTTTGAGGGCTGAGCTGTGGCTCGGGGCTGCGTCCTCCTGCCGGGGCAACTCTGGGAGATGTGGGAGCACTTGGATCGCGGCCGGTCTGGCCATGCACAGCGCCTGGCACGGTTTATAATCAATGCCAGCGATTTAGAACCAGGCCAGGGTGCTGTGGGGGGCTCGTGGAGCCGAGCTGGGGTCGCTGGGGAAGCCTTGTGCTCCGTGGGTGTCCGGACGTTCCCTCGGCTCCGGCTGCCGAGGGCTGGTTGGTTCGGCGCTGCCGCGGCAGACGGTGACAGATGCTGGTGGGATGATGGGGCAGGAAGGAGCCGCTGCCTGTGGGATTCGCCGGGAGCGGGGCTGGGAGGGAGCACGAGGAGCCCCACATCACCCACCCCAGGGTCCCCCCGCGCCCCCCAAGCCCACACGGCCAGGACATCGGATCCCCGAGAGGAGACGGTGCTTGGTCGGGCTCCAGGTGAACTTCTCCTCAACTTCGCGGAGAGAGAAGCTCCAGGAGCTCCCGGAGAACCATCTGCTGCTCCGGCTGAGCGGCGCTGGCAGCCAAGGCTGCGTGGGAGCGGGCACGGCGCGTATCGGAGCGGCTCCGCTTCCTGCCCACACAGCCAGGGCCCTGCCAGGGCTCCCTGCTGCCGGCAGCCCCCCGGCCAGACCCCGGCCCCACCAGGAGCAGGTTGGGCATGGCTGTGGCCAGCTGGATGCTGCGAGGCTGATGGTGCCAGGGAGGTTTTTATGTGCCTTGATGGCAGATTCTCCATTGTGTCTTCCTCAGGGAAGGTCTGGTGAGAGGTGCTCCTGCCCATGGTAGCGTGGCTGGAACTAAATGGTCTTTGGGGTCCTTTCCAAGCCAAACCACTCCACGATTCCATGATTGTGCTGTGGCAAGGGCCATGGAAAGAGTTCTGAATTTTCAGTTGCTTTTTGAGTGTTTTCCTGCAGCCTGGAGTGAACCCAGGGGATGGGGGTGATGCTGCTGGCTGCCCTGGTGGCAGCTTTCCCGGACATCTCCAGCAGCAAAGGCCACAGCCACATTTCCAGTGCCACAGCTGCTGTCCTGCATGGCCTCCCATCAGGCAGGTGGATCTGCTCCAGCAAGGAGAAGAGGGATGCGGGATCAGCCAGCTGCCGGCGTGGAGGAGGGCCTGGGAGGACCATCCCTCTCCAGCCTGGTGTGGATTTTCCTTTCCAGGGGCAGCCATGGGCAAGCACAGCAGCAAGCTGGCCCCGGAGATGCTGGATGACCTGGTGAGGAGCACGGAGTTCAGCGAGCAGGAGCTGAAGCAGTGGTACAAGGGCTTCCTCAAGGACTGCCCCACCGGCATCCTCAACCTGGAGGAGTTCCAGCAGCTCTACATCAAGGTGGGCTCCAGCTGGGGGTCTGAGTGCTGACGGGGGGGCTGGAGCACCTCGGGGTGCAGCCTCTACGCCAAGCTCCCCCTCCTCATTTCAGTCCCTCTTCTCTCCTTCCCGCAGTTTTTCCCCTATGGCGACGCCTCCAAGTTTGCCCAGCACGCTTTCCGCACCTTCGACAAGAACGGGGACGGCACCATCGACTTCAGGGAGTTCATCTGTGCCCTGTCTGTCACCTCCCGGGGCACCTTCGAGCAGAAACTCAACTGGGCCTTCGAGATGTACGACCTGGATGGGGATGGGAAGATCACGCGCCTGGAGATGCTGGAGATCATTGAGGTACCGCTGCTTGAAATCAGCACGGGTTGTTTGCTTTTTCCAGGCTTTTCATAGATATTGGGTCCCTTTTAGCACCACGACAAAGTGTTTTCCTACCCAGAGCCTTGTCTGAAAAGTGCTTGGTGTGCATCTGATAGAAATGGGTCCCGACAGAGCAGCAATCCTGTCCCTGTCCCCTGCCTTGTCCTGGGATCTTCTCTCCTCCCAACATTCCCTCTCATGCCCATTCTCATCCTTCTCCAGGCCATTTACAAGATGGTGGGGACTGTGATCATGATGAGGATGAACCAAGATGGGCTGACCCCCCAGCAGCGAGTGGACAAGATCTTCACAAAGATGGACAAGGACAAGGATGACCAGATCTCCCTGGAGGAGTTCAAGGAGGCCGCCAAGAGCGACCCCTCCATCGTCCTGCTCCTGCAGTGTGACATGCAAAAATAGAGCCCTGGTGCTCAGGGCTGGACTGGCTGCAGCCAAGCTCTGCCCCCCGTGATGGTTTCAATCCCTGCTTTTTTCCCGTTTGGCCCCAGGCATGAGCCGCATCCCATTCCTCCCGCCCCTGCTCCGGATGTATCCCAGGCAGCCCCCGTTCCACACCTTCCCAGGGCAGAGCCCGCCCTGAGCGTTGGCAGCCCTCTCCCACCCTGGAGCCGGACGCCCTGCAGCCCCTGGTGTGTCCTGGCTGACCAGGGCCAGCTGCTCCCACATCCCTCTTGCTTTCTCCCTGCTTTCCCCCACTGGCCCATTCCCTGATCCTAACTCAGACCAACTCAGTCCCCTTTCTGCTGTTCCCCTCCCTTCATGGCTTGTGATGTCTCCAGGGAGGCTGAAAAGCCCCGAGTCCTGCTGCTGGTCCCTCCTTTGCTGGCAGTTCCCTGGAAGGCTCCCCAGAGGGGCCAGGGCAGGGTCTTGCACCAGCTTTAGCTCTTCCAGCTCTGCTTTTCCTGCTGGGAACAGCCAGGGCTGGTCAGGACACTTTAGCAGAGAACAGAAGTGTCCAGAGCCAGGCCTGGATGTGGCCAGTGTCCCATCCCAGAAGCCACCTTCCGTCCCATCAGGTGGGTGACCCCCAGAGCTGCCCTGGGTGCTCTGTGGCATTTCTGACCTTCCTGGATATCCAGGTGACCCCAAATCCCAAACCGGAGGCGGGGTCAGGAGTGTGGGTGTGGGAGGCAGGTCCTGGTGCTGCTCCTGGGTGTGTGGCACTGCTGTGGGGACAGCTGGGTGCTGGATGGGGGCTGTGGAGAGGTGTGGATGGGTTGTGCACCTGCTGAGCCTCCTGGCAAAGCTCTGAGGCCTCAAGAAACAAGTCTGTCTCCTTCCTCCCCCCTCCCAGCCTGCTGCATCCACCCCCTCCTGCCCCAGGCCAGGAATATTGTCCCAGGTTGGTGTTTAGTCTGCACGTTGTGGTGTTGGTGGCTGTGGTGTCTCTTAGGAGATGGTGAAGTCGTTATCTATTTTTTTAATGGAAAAATAAACTGTCCCCCATGTGTGGTGTCCCCGCCAATGGTTTATCGGGGGGCGGCTGGCTGGGGACAGTGAGGTGACAACACTGCACTCCTGGGCATCGTTTAGGGGTCTCACTCGAGCCTGTGACACCCCAAGGGATGGAGGAACCTCGGGAACAGCACAGCGGGGCTCAGGCTGAGGAGCCTTGAAGGTGGGTGGAAGCGAAACCCTTCAGTCGTGCAGGCAGTTCTGGGGAAGGGAGTGCCGCTTTTGGGGTGGGGAGGCCCAGACCACAAACCTCCCTGGAAATGGGTTTCATTTGTCAACCAGGAGCTGGCCCCCGGCTGTGCCCTTCCCTCAGGGCTGGTGGCTTTGTCCTGGGCTCCATCTGTCAGCGACTGGGACCTGTTCTCACTGCATCTTTGTCCTTCTTTTCTCCACCCACAGATTTTCCTCTGGCCTTTCTTCTCCCTCAGCAGCCTGCACAGACAGTGACTGTTGCTAAGGAGCTCTCACCAAATTTTAATCCTTCTCTGTAATCCATCCGGCGGGGCTGGCTCCTCGGCAGCAGCGCTGGCTCCCGGCTCACCCCATCCCACCCGGATCCTGCGATTCCCCAGCCTCTGGCGTGTCCTGCAGCAGCCAGCAGCAGAGCACGGGGCCGGGAGGGTGCCAGAACCACGGCAGGGTGTTTATTTCTGGGAGTGCTGCTGAGGGGAGAGCTCCGTGCCTCGGCTTTGGCCGCTGCGCTTTCCAGGAGCGCGCGTGTGAGTTTGCAGCTCAGCAGTGCCTGGGAAAGAGGGAAAGGGGCAGGTTGTCCCACCCTGCGGGAGCTGGGGACGTGCCAGGGCTGCTGCCTGAAAGGGCAGCAACTCAAAAGCTCGAGAGAGAGCTCCAAGAATAGCCTGGTGATCCCAGGGCCCTCCGAGCTCCTGCTTCCCTGGGGGCCACCCCAAAGGAAGCTCAGGTGTTTCCCAGCAGGTGTTTCCTGGGGAGAGGAAGTCTGTGAGGCTGAAATGACGTTGAATTCCCGAAGGGTTTGGGATTCCTGGAGCCAGCCCTGCTCACCAGCACACAGCTTTCCCCGGCTCTGCTCTCCTGGTTGGACCTCTGTGCAAGTGCGGTGGTGTTGGATCGGTCCCATGGACAGGGACAGGGTCCCCAAGGCTGTCATCTGCAGGAAGGGTTTTTCTTTAGCTGGAGCACAGGGATTTGGGTAAAACCTGTTGTGTGACCTCCCCCCAGGAGCTGCCCTGTTCCAGGTGAGATCCTCCATCACTTGTCCCTTCCCGGCTCTTGGGTTTCAGTCTCTGGGATGCACCCCCTCCTCTCCAAGGGCTTCTGGGGGTCTGCTGGTCGTCGTGGAATTTTTATCCTGAGCTTAACGTGCAGCTCTGCGTCTGCTCCCACCAGCACTCGTGGGAGTGGAGAGCCTTAATTAACACCCGCACCCATCCCATTAACCAGTAAATGGCACAGGTCACCCTGGCACAGAGCAGGGTCCCCCCACACCTCCATCCTCCCCTGCTGCCACCACCCCGGCCGCTCCATCCTCTGCAGCTCCCAGCACTGGCCACCCTCGTGCCCTTCCCTGTGCTCTCCAGGGATGGCCAAACCCCAGGGACCCGCGGCTCGGGACGAGCAGGAGCTGGTGTCTCCCAGGGGTGCCCCATCACCTCCTGCCCCGTGTCCCCCCGGGGCCCTGCTGATGCCACCTCTGTCCCCAGCCCCTTCGCCTCGCTCCCGGGGCTTCGCCGCCCCCGGCTCTGGCTCTGCCCTGGAGCGGGGGCTCCTTCCCCGATTCCCCGCAGCTCCGCGGTATCGCCANGGGCCCCGCCGGGGCGCCGGACCGGCCCTGGGATGAAGCCAAGGCTTTCTACGACAACCTCGCCCCCAAGAAGAAGCCCAAATCGGTGAGAGCCCCCGCGGTGCCGCGCAGCGCTCCCTGCCCCGGGGGCGCGCAGCCCCCGCCCCGCCTGCCCCATCCCCTGCGGGTGCCCCCGCGGCTCTCCAGCTATCCCATCTCCTGCAGGTCCTCCTGGGTGCCTCATCCTCTCTGGGGTCCCCCATGGAACCCCCCGGCTGTCTGTGGGTGCCCTATCTCCTCCGGGCTCTCTGGGGTCCCTCCCGGCGCCCCATTTCTTCCATGTGCTTTAGGGTCCCCCTGGGTCTCTCCAAGCCCCCCATCTCCTCCAGGCTCTCTGGGGTCCCCCCTGGTGTCTCTGGTGTTGTTTTGACCCCCTGCCTCCATCCAGGTCCTTGCGGATGCCCTGGCTCTCTCTGGGCGCTCCCACTCCTCCGTGGCACCTTGGTTGCGTGGGACTCTCCGGATCCCCCCGGTCTGTCCGGGTTCCTGCAGATCCCGTTGGTGCTCCCGGGTCCCTCCTGGGCTGAGCTGTCCTTGCAGAGTGGCCCGGTGCCCCACGAGCTGCCTGTCCCCTGCGCCAAGGCAGGAGGCCCAGCGGGGACAGGAGGGGTGGCATTGACAGAGCCGGGGGACAGCCCGGGAGCCAGCGGGGTGTCACAGGGATGTCGCTGCCCCTGCCAGGCTCGCCTGCCCCGGCAGATTAGAGGGAAAGCCTGTGTTATCTAACGAGGGCTGAGCCTGCCGGGTTTAAACACGGGAGAGCCTGGAAGATCCCGGAATAGCAGCGGGAGAGCGGGGCTGGCAGCCCGGCAGGGCCGGGGGCAGTGCCCGGGGCGGGCTGGCACTGCCCCTGCAGCTTGTGAGCCCCCCCAGCCGCAGCCACCGCCGCCCTCGGGGCTGTGGGACCCCCAAAACCCGCGGCTCTGACAGAGGCGCTGCCCAGGGCGAGGGTGGGGGACCCGGTGGCAGCTGGCACCTCCCGTGGCAAAGCTCTGCGTGTGAGCTCTCCGCGGGGGGATGTGCCCGAGCCCTCGCTCGGGGCAGCCCCTGTGCTTTCCCTGCCGGGGACCCGGCTGCCACCGGCGGCCCTGGACCCGCTGCCAGCTCGCGTTGCTGCCGCCTGTGCCCTTGCAGAGCAGAGGGACAGCCTGGCTCGGTGGCAGGATGCAGCCACTTGACTTTCATGCCGTGCTCTGCTCATGGATGTCAGCCCGGGCTCCTCCTCTTCCTCTCCTCGCAGCCAGCTCGCTGACCGGTAACCCGTCCCTGCCGTACAGCTGGGGGAAACTGAGGCACGGGGGCGGCGATGTGCTTTGCAAGCCGAGGTCCAGGCGCTCAGATCCTGCGGCTGGGCTGTGCCATCCCTCTCCGTGGGGCTGGGGATGATGCCAGGGCCTGTGCCCCTCTGCTGGGGCAGGCTGGGGGCCAGCTCAGCTGCCCTCACGCAGCCAGGCAGCTGTCAGCCCGTGATGGACGGCTGCAGGGCACTTTTCCGCAGTATAAATAATGCTCTTGGAAAACTCAAAACCGCCCCGGCCGTCGCCCTGAACTTTAATCTGATCCCGAGCAGGGGGCTCGTGGTGCCCAGGGCTCCTTCGGGAAATGGGGTTCGGTGTCGTCTGTCTGCGCCCTTGGGGGTGCTGGGTCTGTCTGTCCTCCTGGCCAAACAGGAGCAGGAGAAAGCTGCGGGAGCTGCGAGGTGACGGGAGAAAAGGTGATTTTGGGAAGCCCGTTCCTGGCTGGGGAATGGGTTAATGGGGCATTCCTGCTTTGCAGTGGTCTCGGCTCTTCCCAGAGCTGCTCTGGGCTCGCGCCTGCCAGGGAGGTCAGCGATGAGACCTGTCACCCTCCAGCAATGCTGGAAATGTCCCCCAGCCTCTCCGGTGACGCCCAGTGGGGTCAGTGGGAGCTGGTTTTCTGCTGGCTCCCTTCCTCTGGGCACCCTGCTCTCGTCCCCTTCGGGACCTACCCGTCTCACCCCTGTGCCTGATTTTTGGGATGCTGTAGCTGGTGTGGGGACAGTGCTTTGACCCTGGAGCAAACCCTTCCTCTTCCCTTTCCGTGACCAAAATCCACCTCTTGAATATTGAATTAATGGCAAGAATTTGGTCTCCTGCAGCATCCGGGGAAGTGCCCGGAGCTGCCAGAATTCCTCCAGGATTTTAGGATGGGGTTGGGCCCAGCCCCAGGCAGTGCAGAAGGATCAGGGGGTGCGGAATGGGGTCCCCAGTGTGACTCCTGTCAGTGGTGGCCTCCAGGGGTGGCGGTGACGCTGCTGGGGTTGGGTGGCACTCTGGGCACCTGTGGCTCTCGTGGGTGGGAGGACACGGTTCCACCGCGCATCCCGGGAGCCTGTGGGATTTCCAAATGTCTGCCTCTAATCCTTGGGGGGCTGCTTAGGATTTACATCTGATTAGAGCAGCGATTTAAAGGCTGCCAGCTGTTGGGTCCGCAGGGAGAAAACCGGGCCGTTTCCAGTCACTCCTGAAATACACCTTTACCCCAAAACTGGGGGGTTTGGGGTCTGGGATGGGGTTTGCACTCGGTGGAGCTGGAGCCTGCTGGAAAGGTCTTTTACGCTTCTGAGGTGGGGTTTGGGCCTTGTGGACCACCTGGGGCCGTGCCAAGGGCTGATGTTCCTCTTGGGAGGGCTGGGCTGTTGGGATGTGTCCCTGGTTGTCCCTCCTGCTTGGCTGACCCTAGGGATGGACCCAGGATCAGGGTGGGACCTTCCCCAACCCTACTCACGCTCCTCTTAAACCCCTCATTAATCTCTTGCTTGAGCTTCAGGAGGGGGCTGGGTCTGACCTTCCCATGGGAAAGGAGAGGAGCTCACCATGAACCCCCAGGCAGCAAATTCAGTTGGATTCGGGTGAGCAGAGCCTGGACTTGTGTTGGATGAGCTTTAACTGACCTTGGCTGACCTTGGATGCTGCTCTGAGGGGAAAGCAGAGTTTGTGATTCAGCCCGAGCCCTCCAGGGCTGGGGCAGCCTCAGCAGGAGGCCGTGGTGGGATGGGAGCTGTGGGACCAAATCCATCCCAGCCAGGACTGGGAGGGGGACCCCTCCCCTGCACACATTTCCTGTTACAAAAGGAGCGTGTTTGCCTTGAAACATCCCGATTTCTGGGGAAAAGTGGGGTCGGATGGGTTGTTTGCAGCACCCAGACGGA
The DNA here is from genome assembly GCA_013397845.1 of Melanocharis versteri. NCBI lineage: Eukaryota > Metazoa > Chordata > Aves > Passeriformes > Melanocharitidae > Melanocharis > Melanocharis versteri. Next base: position 161,679 of record VZTG01005930.1, read on the forward strand.
GGATTTGAGGTGCTGTGGTTCCTGAGGCTTTTTAAAGCTCGTTTTTGAGCATTGTAGTGACCATCTGCAGCACCGATGGGGACGGAGAGGCATCCAAACAACCTCGAGGAGGGAACGCTTCCAAATGAAACCTCCACTTCAAAGAAATGTCAAAACGCAGATCCCTCCTCGCCGTGCAGAATCGCCTCATTTTTCAAATGTCAGCATTTCCCAGAGAACAGCAGGGCCGTTCCAGCCCAGCCGGAGCTGGGAGCTGCGTTAGCACCCGGCTGAGACTTTCCTGCCCCGAGAGCTCCGAAGGGTGCAAATCTTCCTTGGCAGGATCCGGCAGGTCCCGTTCCCAGAGGCTCCCTGCCCGCAGGCACCTGGGGCTGCAGCGAGCAGCCCACGCCGGAGTCAGGCCTCGAGCTGATGGTTATTTTTATTGCCGTGTTTATTGCCTCTTAAATGAACCTCCCGGAGGGCTGGTGCCTTCCAGAGGCGGGGAAGGGACCTTGAGCAGCCGGGGCTGTTGCGCAAGGTGCCGAAGGTGTGCGCCGGGGGGAGAGGGAGATGGAAATTCCCTCTGGGCACCCGGCTTGGCTCGTGGCCCCGAACATCCTTCTCACCCCCTTGAACACGCCTCGCTGCTGTTATATCCGGGCTGCTGACCTGTTTTCTCTCCTGGGAATCTCCCTCCGGGGCTGACCCTGCTCCAGGATCAGGGAGTAAACACCTGGAAGGTTTCCTGTGTCCCCAGCAGTGCGGGGACGGAGCAGGATGGAGCAGCAGGGCTCCAGCTAATGGCCGGATGTCCCGAGACCTTTCAGAGTTATTAATATTTCCAGCTAATAAATGGCCCATGGCACCAGGGTTGTTAATTAATGAGCTGCAGTGCCAAGGCTTGGCCTGTGACCAGTTAATAGCTGCCACTCTTTGGGGACCTGGCTGTGGCTCGCTTGGAGCGGTGCTGGTGTCGTGGATCAGGTCCTGCTTGTCCTGGGGGTTGTTCCCTGGCTTTCCTGAAAGAGCCACTTCCAAATGGGATCTGATTTCCTGGAAAATGCTGTGGGAAAGGGATCCCTGTGGCCGCAGTGATGTTCTCAGCCCGAGCTAATCTGCGTCTCGTCCTAATCGCTCGCTGTTTAATCGCTTTGCTGGGGATTTGGGGGATTTTGGGGATGGATGCAGCCTTTGGAGAGGTGCCTGGGATGGTGCTGGGAATGGCGTGGAGGCTCCCACTGACTCATTCCCGGGTGGGGCTGGGGGCAGAGCGAGCCCAGCCCTGCGGGGAGCGAATCCCAGTGTGGATGGGGCACCTCGGCCTCGCCAGGCTGCTGTTCCCACAAAGTTCAGCCCTGGGCAGGGTGGGAGCGTGAACTTTGGAGCACCTGGGTGTGCGGAGCAGCTGGAGGAGGCACCCTCCACCCTGGGCAAATGGCATTGCCAGAGGATTACTCACGGATAACACGGCACAGAGCATCCTGGAAGCCACAGAGGAGCAGGGAGCAAGGTGTTCCTGCAGTGCTGACAGCCTGGATTTCCCAGAGAGCCCTGTCCTGCTCCCTGGACTGCTCTGTAGGGGACAGGACTCTGTGCCACTGTCCCTCTGTGGGATTTGCTGTCCTGGCAGCCAGGATTTCTCATCGGCCACTAGTAATTAACTTATTTTTGTGCTTGCAAGTGAGTGATGGGGATTAACACCCTCCCTGCCCTCCAAGAGGAGAGAGGAAGGACGGGTGGGGGTCAAGATGAGCCTGACTTTCCCTCTGTCCCCTCTGTCCCTGCCAAGTCCCTCTGGAGGCGCCTCGTGTGCTTCAGCTGGAGGAGCTTTTGGGTTTGGGTTTTGGATCGAGCCCTCGAACATTAATAATAATGACTCATAAATCGTTGCTCGCACCACCTGTTTGTCATGTTTCCACCCACGATAACTGTATCGAGTGCTCGGAGGAGCTGAGCTGGCACGGGCTGTTTGTCACATCTGGGCGGCATCACGGGACGCGGATCTGGCTCTGTCCTGCCCGGGGGGGTGGGAAAAGCCACACAAATTCCTTCTGCAGGGCCTTCAGCGGGGTCTGCCTGGCTTCTGCGAGCCTGTTTGCAGTGGGAGGGCTGGGCACTGGGATCTGAGGTGTCCCAGATGTGTGAGGATGGAGCATCAGGGGTTCATTGTTGAAGCACTGCGGTGCAGCTGCTCTGTCATTCCCCAAATCGCTTCAGAGGTGTCAACCACCCCGTGGCCTTGAACAAACACCATCCCCGGGCTTGGAGCTGGGGCTGCCTCCCTGATTTCTCCTCTCTGCCCGCAGCCAAAACCCGAGAACGCCATCACCATCGCCGTGTCCTCGCGGGCGCTGTTCCGCATGGAGGAGGAGCAGAAGATCTACACGGAGCAGGGCGTGGAGGCCTACGTGAAATATCAGCTGGACCACGAGAACGAGCCCTTCCTCCCCGGGGCCGCCTTCCCCTTCGTCAAGGTGAGCAGCCGCACTGCTGCCCCCAAAAATTTTGGGGAGAGGACAGAGCTCGTGTGGGGCCAGGGTGGACACAAGCAGCGGGGCAGGAGGGATGGAGCCACGGAGAAACGGAGCAAAAAATTCTCCCAGCAAGGGATGTGCTGCTCCCAGGGCTGCATTTTCCATCTTGAGCCCAAGAATTGAACAAATCATCTCCCTGGATCCCGTTTAAAGCTTCCCTTTAGGGAATTGTCTTTTTTTTTAAAAAAGTTATGATTATTTTTACAATTTATTTATTCTTGTAAATTGGCTGAGTTTTGCCTTGCTCCCGAGTCAGCCAGTTTCTAATTCTGACGTGTTGAAATGAGGCATTTTGAACTTGAAAAATATTTCCTCACTCCTGCCCCAGTTAGTTCAGTTTTGGGTGCTGGAACCCATTCCCAATGAAAAAATTAATCAGCTCTGTGGGACGAGGCTTGTTTCTGATTGCTTGAAAAACACTTTCCTGCAACTTGGAGCTAATTTATCCTCGTTTAATAACTCAAAACCTTTTGTGTTTGAAAACAAGAGTAGCTAGGTTGATTTTTTTTTTTCCCCAAAAATGAATCTATTTTTTTCCCAGCTGCTGTCAGCTTGGCTCGGGGTGTAGCTGGGGTGGGGATTTTGGCGACCGGGTGCGTTTTGTTGATGGGAAGGGGTCAGGGCCACACCTGGGGCTGGCCAGATTTGTGGGTTTGGTGACCAGAAGCGTTTTGCTGGGTGGGAGGGGGGTCAGGGCCATGCCTGGGGGGGCTGGCTGACACCCACCCCCTGTCCCTGGGGTGCTGCAGGCTCTGGAAGCAGTGAATGCTCAGCTCCGTGAGCTCTACCCCGACAGCGAGGAGCTCTTTGACATCGTCCTCATGACCAACAACCACGCCCAGGTTGGGGTTCGCTTGATCAACAGCATCAACCACTACGGTAAATCGGGGGCAGAGCTGTCCTTGGTGACCCTTGGGTGGTGTCATTGCTCGGCACCAAGAAAAGGAGATGTTTGCTCCCCTTTTTCCCCGCTTCTCCCAGATTTTGAGCAGGAGCTGTTTGGTGGGGAGGGGCTCCGGCTGCTGGCCCTGCTGCTGGGCAGCAGAACCAAAATTAACCCTGGTCCTTCCAGCACCGAGGCTGGGTTTGGGGCTCACCCCGGGGTGCCTCTTGCCCTCAGATCTGTTCATCGAGAGGTTCTGCATGACGGGAGGGAACAGCCCCATCTGTTACCTCAAGGCCTACCACACCAACCTCTACCTCTCCTCCGACGCCGAGAAAGTGAGTGGGGCCATTGAAGAGGGTGAGTCTG